>OZ023170.1:27216340-27255058 GCA_963678695.2 Diplodus puntazzo
TTGCCTCAGGATGACAACATCAACATCAACATCAACAACAACAACAACATCAACATCAACATCAACAACAACAACAAGGTCAACAAACCAGCGACAGTTTCAGATGTGTATATTCAGCTCCCCATCTTCCCCCACAGAGCACAGAACCTCCTCAACAGCCCATATATTTTTGAACACCTGCAAAGTGCCCGTCATTTGGTAGTATGCATGTTCCACCCGCAGTCGGGCCTTCAGCAGTCCTCTCAGAACCGACACTGGCTCCACACTGCCCACTGTCTGTACTTGGTTTCTGCGGGTCAGCCAGATGGCCAACTTTGCAGAACCAGATATAAAGTTTAGCAGTGTATGGACAGGCTTTTTCTTTGCGCAATATTTTGGGCCAAAGATGAACAACTCAAAAGAAAAACTCTCCCCAAAACCCAGAAACCAGGTTTTTAGCAAATGAAACAACATGTCCAAGCGAGGACACTGAACAAACAAGTGTGCCAAAGTCTCAGCCTGTGAACAAAAAATGCATCCCTCCCCGAGCTCAGGATCAAGGTGCACTCTGTATCTGTTTGTAGCTATTGCCCCGTGCACAATCCTCCACTGGAGGTCTGCTGTCCGTTTTTCAACGGGCAGCTTGTACAGGGACCGCCAGCTGCCTTTCGGGGAAACGTCTGGGCCAAAAAACTCAGTCCACCTCGACTCCTCCATCCCTGCCAGAGACTGCACATTCAGGGTCTTGACGCTTATATGATAGAGCGCTTTTTTCCCCGACAGCCTGAAACTTGTCCAGGTGAGGGGTTTCGAATGACAGCAGCTGACCCTCTCCCTCCTGCCATTCCCCCACCGCTGGGGTGATGAACAGAGAAGGGAAACTGTATTCGCTCTCTTCACTCCACTGCTCGCACAGCGAGCGATCTTCAGCAGTCTCTTTGAGATGTTGAGGCAGGGCAGCACAGACTTCCTCCACCACTTTTTTGATCAGCCTGATAGAGGTGATGTTGCTCTTGTTCCTCAGGTTGTCCAGAGATGTCGCCGTCATCTTCAACAATTGGCCGAGTTTGGTGCAGCCAGCTGCTCTCAGACTGGCTCGAAGGCTGGCAGACTGCAGAGTTCGGGTGTTGATTAAACTGTTGAAGAACAGAGGCTCCTCAAACAGCCACAGCCCTGGAGTCTCTGCTGTGTCGCGCTTGATCCTGAATATCTGCCAAGCCTGCAGAACCGAAGTGTAAAAAGGTGTTAGTCCATTTAGGTCCATGTTCTCAGGTTGTAGGAGGAACAGGTGTTTATCATACTCCAGCCGTCCGGCTCTTCTCAGCAGCCAGCGAGCTGTGTCGCACCAGCTTGGGACACAGTCATAAAGAAGTTTTTGAGCCGTTCTCAGTCTGAAAGCCGCGATCTTGGATTGGATGCTGATCAGTCCCTGTCCTCCTTCAGCCACAGGTAGATACAGGCCAGCTGCACGGATCCAGTGTTTTCCAGACCAAAAAAAGTCCAGAATGGCTCTTTGAATGTCCTCTATCAGGCCTCTCGGTGGTGTCAGTGCTGTTAGTTTGTGCCAGAGGGTCGAGGCAACCAAATTATTGGCAACCAGAACTCTTCCCCTATATGACAACTGGGGTAGCAACCATTTCCATTTAGACAACCGAGCACACACTTTCTCCTTCACTCCCTCCCAATTCTTTTTCTGGAAGCCTTCCGTGCCCAAAAAGACTCCCAATACCTTCAGTCCCTCCTTCCCCCATTTGAGTCCTCCAGGCAGACCTGGCATTACCTGGTTATTACAGTGTCCAACCCACAAAGCTTCACTTTTTTCCCAGTTCACCCGTGCAGAAGACGCCTTTTCATATAGGGACAGGGTGTCCTTCAAACCTTGAACATCCCCCTGGTTGGAGATAAAAATATTAACATCATCTGCATAGGCAGAAAGGGTTGGAAAACCTCGATTAGGCCTGAAGGAACCGGTCAAAGAGAGACCACCGAGGCGATCTCTCAGCCTGCACAGCAGAGGTTCAATGGCCAAGCTGTACAGCTGGCCCGAGACAGGACAACCCTGTCTGATTCCACGCCCCACAGGGATTGGCCGACTCAACCCTGCCCCCACCTTCACCATACACTGTGCATCCCTGTACAACAAACTCACCCAAGAGAGAAACCCATCACCCATACCAAACGCCTTAAGTGCAGAAAACAAGTAAGAGTGATCCACCCTGTCAAACGCCTTTTCCTGGTCCAAGGAGACAATGCCAAGGCTGACATTGTCACATTTACACACATCAATAATATCACGAATAAGGAAAATGTTGTCCATGATCGTCCTGTCAGGAATGCAGTATGTCTGATCAGGATGTACAATTATTTCCAGTACATCCTTAAGTCTGTTTGATAAGGCTCTGGAAAGCACCTTGTAGTCTGTACAGAGGAGAGCCACAGGCCTCCAGTTTTTCAGCAATGCCAGGTCTCCTTTTTTTGGCAGCAATGAAAGCACTGCACGCTGACAGGAAACAGGAAGAGATCCTGTTCGAAAACACTCCAGCAGAACACAGTGCAGGTCAGATCCCAGTATATTCCAAAAGTGTTTAAAAAAGTCAGTGGAAAGACCATCAATCCCCGGTGCCCGTCCTGATGCCAACTGATTAACAGCAGTCGTCAGCTCCTGTAGAGTCAGCTCGGAGTCCAGAGCAGCTTTCTCCCCCTCGCTGAGCTGTGGAAGCCCCTCCAGGAGCTCCTCACGGCCTTCCATGCTGCATTGCTCTTCTGCAAAGAGTTTAGTGTAGAAATCTATTGCATGGCTCCTCATTTCCTTTGGACAGGTGGTCACTCTACCTCCTGGCAGCTGAAGGCAGGCCATGTGTTTTCTCTGTGCCACAGTCCTCTCCAGGTTGAAGAAAAAAGAGGTTGGGGCATCCATGTCCTTCAGCTGAAGGAAACGAGATCTTACCAGCGCCCCCTTCACCCTCTCCTGCAGAAAGGAGCTCAAAGCCAACCTCTTCTCCTTCAGCAGTTGGCCTTTAGTTGGATCTGAGTCTCCATGTAATTCCTCTTCCATGCTCTTTATGCTAGCTTCGAGTTCCTGAACTGTTGTTTTTATCTTAGCAGTTGAATGGGAGGTGTACTGCTGGCAAAAAACACGAATCTGTGCCTTGCCCACCTCCCACCACAGCTTCAGAGAACTGAAGCTAGCTTTTTGAAGCTTCCACTTTTGCCACAGAGATTTAAAGTGCTGGCAAAAAACAGTGTCCTGCAGGAGCTTGTTATTAAAGAGCCAGTAGGACTGAACCCTTTCACCTGGCGAGATGTTCAAAGTTAGATTCACAAAATGGTGGTCTGTGAAACCCACAGGATGTATATGGCAGTGAATCAGTCTGGAGCTGAGGTTTGGGGAAATGTAGATCCTGTCCAGTCGTGCAGCACTGACCCTGCTGTTACTGACCCTCACCCATGTGTACTGTCTGGACTGTGAATGTTTTACCCTCCATGTGTCTAACAGATCCAGATGTGTGATGATGTTATTGAGGCTTTGAGCTGACTGAGGATGAGGTTCCTCACTTGTCCTGTCTAAAGTGAAATCTAATGTGCAGTTAAAATCTCCACCGATGATGAGCTGGTCCTGATGGTAGTTTCTCAGCTCATTTTCCATCAGGTTGAAGAACCTTACCCTTTCTGCTCCGTGATTTGGAGCATAGACATTGACGAAGCAGAACACGTTGTCATGTATTTCTGCCTGTACAATGAGCAGTCGGCCCTTCACCACTTCAGTGCAGGACAAAACTGTTGCATTAGCTGCTGTCTTAAACAAAACAGCTACTCCTGCACTGAAGTTAGTGCCGTGACTGAGGACACATGGACCCTGCCACCATAATCTCCAGTCTGTTTCATCTGCTTGATTTGAATGCGTCTCCTGCAGGAACAGCACATCTGTGTTTTTTAAAGTGGAAACTTCAGCTATCAGAGCCCTCTTTTGCCTGTCTCTCCCCCCATTGATGTTCAGAGACCCTATTTTGAGACTCTCCATGAAGAAGTTAGAAAAAAGAAACAGACAGGAAGAAACTATCAGAGTACAGTGAGTGGAGAAACCTGGCATGTGGTGCATGATCGCGTTTTACTTTCTGGTCCTTCTTCTGACAATTCTGCCTTTTGTTGCTTTCCTCAACGTTGTTAGATGTTTTTTGAGGCGAAAGCGCTTCTTCTCATCCAAAAGGTCAAAACCGACTAATCTTTTTAGGACATCAACTGATCTTATGAATTTGTCAGTGTCACTGAAGTAGTCAGTGACTTTTACAGATTTATTGTAGGTCTCATCCAAAAACTGATTGATGTCTTCCAGCGAGTACAGATCTGTGGCCCTGGTGGTTTTTTCGCCTACAGAGGTGGTATCTGACTCTGAGTCATCCTCCATCTCATCCGCTTCCCCTGACACCTGGCTGCTGAACACAACCAGTCCTTCTCCAGTGATGTCACTGTTTTGTGTGTCAGCAACACTTGTGGCTGCTGTCTCACTCTGTCCTACCTGAGCTTCAGCAGCTGCACACTGAGAGCTGCTCAGGTTTCCTGCAGCTGCATCAGCCCGCTGCCTCTCAGGCTGGCTCTCTTCCTCCCTATCTATAGTATCTTTGACCAGCGCACCAGTAGCGCCGGCCGCGTCCACAACACCATCATCGGCTTCGGGTCCGCTGGGTCGGACCGCGGCGCCCCCGCCCGCAACACCGAGCGCAGCACCGCCGCCGGCCGCGGGCCCGGCACCACCGCCGGCAGCGGCGGCCGGCCCGGCACCGCCGCCGGCAGCGGAGCCCGCCCGGGTCGCGGCGGCGGCAGCCGCCGCCCGACCCGAGCCCCCCGCTGCATCACTGCCGTGAGCTGCCGCCTGCTGTTTGTGTGGACAGGTGTAGCGCTTATGACCCACATCTCCACATTCAAAGCACTTGAGCTGTCCTGAGCTGGCGTACACCATGTAAGAGCCGTCTCCGTGTTTGACTCGGAATGACACCTCCAATGTTTGTGAGGGCGAGTCCAGAAACATAAAAACCTGTCGCCTGAGAGACTGGACGTGCTTCAGTTTGGGGTCCTTACACCCCAAACTCACAGTTTTAAAGCCGCTGGCAAACTTCCCAAACCTCCGCAGTTCATTCTCCAGCAGCTCGTTGGGAATAAACGGCGGGACACCGGATACGGTGATCCGCGATGAGGGAGCTGACAGCGGGGACACCTGTACAAACAAATCTCTGACGAACACTCCGCTTTGCACCAGCTGATGAACAAGCGGTTCCTCTTTAACGAACACAACCACTGCTTTGTTCATCCGCGATGCAAAGCAGAGGCTGTCGTGTCCCACCTGCTCGCCAGCAGCCAGCAGAACCTCCTCCACACTAACGCTACTGTCCGGCGGGACTATCCGCACTCCCTGCCGGATAGACGGAGGTGGCGTCTCGGCGGACGCCATTCCTCCCAAAAACCACCAGCAAAACCACTGATTAGTCGGTCGCTCAGTAAAAAAGTCAAAAAGCTTACCTGATCATGCACATACAGGTGAAAACTGATAAACAGGGACAGCAAACAATTCAAAACTCCGCGCCACTCACACATCCACCACCACCAACCACTCACGCTCACTCACGCTCACCGGAAACGGAAACGAGGAGAGGAGAGGAGAGGAGAGGAGCAGAGAGAGGCAGAGAGGAGCAGAGAGGAGCAGAGAGAGGAGCAGAGAGAGGAAGAGAGGAGCAGAGATTGTTCATCATAGATTTGGACTTTATACTGTAATAACCAACTATTTCTCTGATTGCTGAACTGCAATCCCCCACAGAGCAATTAACAGTCAGACAGAGTTTGACTCTGTGTGTGTGTGTGAGCTTCTCCGGCTGAGGACGGTCGATACTGATTGGCTAAAACTACAGCACAGAATACTACTGCAGTATTAAATCTAACACACAAACACACAAAAGATAGAAACACACTCGCTCACTGAAATTCACATCCACACTCACTAAGAGAGAGAGAGAGAGAGAGAGAGAGAACTGACCTTTGACCTTCAGCTCCACTTGTTTCTCCATCAGGTTGCGTCCCTCCCTGTTGTAGACGGTGCAGGTGTAGGTGTTACTGTCATCGTCTGTGGGGTATTTCAGGGTCAGACTGAGGTCTCTAGGTTCCAGCAGTTTTCTCTTCATCTCTGTTCGACCTCTGTAACATCTGTCCTGTTCTTCAGGCGGGTCAGAACCGTTCTGATACACATGGACCTTCCTGGTGTATCCGTCCCTCCACACCACTGTAGCGTCTTCAGGCAGGTGAACTGTGGTTTTGCAGGGCAGCTGGACAGACTCCGCCCTTGAATCCACCTCCACCTGGTAGACTGAGAGGACAACAAACCACAACATCAGCTGAACAGACAGCAGCAGGAACTGTGATGGTAACATGACCTCACTGTCTCATCCTTCTCTTATAATCCCAGACCTCACTCTCTCATCCTTCTCTTATAATCCCAGACCTCACTGTCTCATCCTTCTCTAATAATCCCAGACCTCACTGTCTCATAATTCTCTTATAATCCCAGACCTCACTGTTGACAGTCTGTCTCAACAGTCAGGGAGCTACCAGAGTAAAAATGCTGCCCAGGTGCATGATGGGTAGTGTAGTAGTAGTGACATACCAGACTTGAAATACTGCCCAAAATGTACTAAAAGAGCTCCAGAAACAAGACGTCCAAGAACCAGGAGAACCAGGAGAGCTTTGGCCCAGGATGGGAATCGTTCTGTGGGAACTAGAAACATAAAGAACATGACCTCTGACCTCTGATCTGTATCTACAGGAGGTTTTAGGGTTAGTTGCTGACCTCTGACCTGCAGCTGTACGTCCGTCACTCTTCTTTCTCTTTCTATCCCCCTTCTGATCCATCTGACGGTGCAGGTGTAGGAGCCGCTGTCAGAGAGGTGGAGTTTTGTCAGACTGAGGCTGAGGTCTCCAGTTTCCAGAGCGTCAGTCTTCATGGATGTTCGGCCGCTGTAAAACTGGTTTTGGTCTTTAAGTTCATCACCTTCCTGCTGACGCTGGTGGACGGTTGAAGGATTGAGATCATAGCGGCTCCACACCACTGAGGGCTCGTCCAGTTCAAAAGTCTGAGACTCACAGGGCAGCAGGACAAACGGGTCCCAGTCATACACCTCCACAGCTGAGGCATGCTGGGAAACTGTGAGGTCACACAGACAGAGAGGGTCCATGACAGCAGCCTTATGACAGATTCACATTAAAGACATGACGTTGGATCGAGGTGACAATCAGATGAGAGGGAGTGTCACAAATCGGGCTGCACGGCCATGACAAAAAAGGGAGATGCACACAATAAAGTCAATTACCAAATGATTTATCATAATGAAATAAATAATAATATAAGTGGAAACGATAACTAACAGTGGGATGTAAAACCAGTATGTTCAGTAGTGTAGGGGTGTGCATGAGTGAAAGAATGTGTGTGTGCAGTGTTGTATGATTCAGCAACACAAGCCAAAACAGCAACCAAAAGCCAGGATGTGTCAGAGAGGACAGAACCAGCAACTGAACCCAAGAGGGGTTTTAAAAGTTCAACCCAGGAGCTGCCACTCTATTGATGACCCTCTACCACACAAACAAGAGCACAAAGTCCTCTTAACTGAGCTTCACTTCAGAAACACATGGAGGACATCAGTTCACAGCCAGAGAGACTGCGACAGTGCATCCGCAGCCACATTATCACAGGCTTACATGTGCCGGATGTCCAGATCAAGAACAGCGACCACCTAATCGGCCTCTGGTTTGGGCATCACAGGGTGTGCAGAAAGGTCAGAGCGCTGTGGTCTGTGTAAACCACCACTGGTGTCACCCCAGACCCCACATAGACTGAAAAATGCTGCAGGGCCCAGATCAAAGCAAGGGCCTCCTTCTCAACCACTGAGTAGTTCAACTGATACTGGTTGAACTTCATTAAAAAAGAAAAAAAAACTGCCTGCCCTGTCAACTCCCTGCTCAACTGCCTGCATCAACACATCTCCTGCTCCGACATGGATCACATCCATTTGTCAAAATAAATGTTCCTTGTTTCTGTGAATGTTTCACATTGTAGGAGAAAATGCATCCCTGTCTGACCACACCTGTCCAACAGTGACCACATGTTCTGTTTTCTTTTGGTTGCCATGATTTTTTCTGTCTTCCTGTTTGGATTGTCAGTTTGTGGTGACTGAGCCTGAACCGGGTCAGGTTCTGTCTGAGCCTGAACCGGGTCAGGGTCTGTCTGAGCCTGAACCGGGTCAGAATCTGTCTCTGTTTTCTGACAGCAGAGAGATATTCTGCTGGTTCATAATCTCTGTTTAGGGCCAGATAACATTCTAATCTACTTTGGCTTTTAGTTTCTTCTTTCCAATGTTCCAGACAGGTTTCTTTACATTGTGTTATAGTTAGCTTGACTCTGATTGGTGTTTGGAGAGCAGTGTTGTTGTGAGGCTGGTCAGACTGTCTGAGGGGGGCAGTTAGCTTCAGTACCAGCTGACACAGTGGACTCTGTTCTGGGCTCAGCTCTGAGTGTCTCAGCTGGACTTCAGGTGGTTAAAAAAGTTGAGCGTTCTCTTGTGAATGTTGATTATCAGTAATTCTGCTGTACATGCATTTGTTGGTGTGTTTCTATGTACTGATACGAATGTATCTGCAGAATTCTGCATGTAAGGATTCTGCAGGAAGCTGCTGCAACAGGCCATATAACTGAGGACAGTGTTACTGTACAGTCTTCTACACTCAACACAAATATCAACACGACATTAAACACATTTTTTTCAGACTTTTCATGCACAATGTGTGTTAGTGAGCTCGTCTTCTCTGCGAAGATAATCCACCCACCTGACAGGTGTGGCATTAAACAGCAGGTTATTACACAGGTGCTCTTTGGACTGGTCGCAATAAAAGGCCACTCTGAAATGTGCAGTCTGATTCCCTTCAGCTGACGGGAACAGCTCAACCCTGCCTAACCCGGCCCGATTGACTTCCTGTATAGGACAGCGGAGTGTGAATTCTGTGCCGAGCCGGCACCATAAAGTTGCATCCTCTTACTTATTTATTCACTAGCACTAAATTGTCCCCTGTTTTTGTTGTACTGTTGTAGTTATGTGCGGTGTCCTTGAGTGCTTTGAAAGGCGCCTTCAAATAAAATGCATTATTATTATTATGACGTTAGACAAGGTGACGATCAGATCAGAGGGAGGAAGGTTATCTTACCGTGCACGAGGATCACAAACACAACAAACATCTTCAACTTCCTGTCCTCTTTACTGAGCTTCACTTCAGAAACACATGGAGGACATCAGTTCACAGCCAGTCGTCACTTTGCTGCTGCTGACCGTCCACTGACACCAGGACTGAACTGAACTGAACTTTCAGCTGTTTCCAGTAAATCACGCGTTAGACGCCGCTTCCTGTGACGCCCACCTGTTACGCCCACAGGGGACTTCCACAAGCTCGACTGCTGTGGTTCACTGTGTTTCTGTCCTCGTCTTAGTTCTTTATTTTTGGATGTCACCGCAGTAAAACAGCCTCGATAAACAAGTGTCATGATGGCTGTGCTGACTGTCCTGCAGTTGTCTCAGGTGTCTCTATTAGAGAGACTAGTGTTGCACAGTAAGCCGATACTAGAAAGGTACCGCGGTACGCAGCCGTTAAGAACAATACTTTTTCACGTTTTATTAGTATCGGTACTTTATGAACAGCATGTCCGTGAGCAGCTTCTCTCTGCTTCCTCACTGCCTGCAGCCAGAGTGGGCGTGGTTTCACAATGACAGTCACAGAGCAGAGCGACACAGACGTGTTGTCTCTCTTGATCATTACGGATTTAAAGCATCGTTTACAGACGGGCTTTGTGTCCGTGGGCTTGTCCTTACTGTCGGCAACGTAAGCGAAATATTTCCATATTTCGCTCCGTGCTTCTTCAACAAGCCTCGGACGGTCGGCAGGAGCACTGATGCCACTTTCAGCTGACAGGCATGCGGACTTGTTCAGTGTTCAAAGAGCTGCAGGTTAGCGATAGATAACACAACGTTAAATATGCCCCGGATGGAAGTCAAGCGAACTTTTTTCACCCTCAGAGTTGCAGGAGGCAGTCCCACTGTTTAACAGTCTGATGTGGTTCCACACATCTCTGTATGCAAACACAACGTTCACATTGGTAACATGAACTTTACCAGAACATGCGCTGGTGTTCACAAGTATGCTGATCAACAACACCACTTATAAATGATCTATTTTAAGTCAATCAGTACTAGTAATATAATCATAGCATGTGCGTTTTTGTCAATAATTTATAACATATATTGTAATTCATATGATTAGAAAACAGTCTGATTAGAGCACAGACCTCCACCAGGTCTGGGTCATTTGTGTTGTACTTTAGTGCACTAATGTAGTTTGCAGGCTAATAATCCGGGTTTGAACTTTATCAACATGATGCAAACAGCAAATTTCCCCTTTGTGTGACGAATAAAGTATTATCTTATTTTATGAATTGCCAGACTTACAGTTAATCATTTACATTCATTATTTTTATGCTGAATAAAATAAAAAACAGTGTTTTAAATAAATGTAGTGCAGTAAAAAATACATGTTTGCAGAAATGTAAATACTCAAGCAAAGTACAAATACCTCAGAAGTGTATTTAGTACAGTTCTGAAAACTAAACCTGGGCAGAGCTCATGTCGCCCTCTGGTGGTTGTTTACCAGAACAACAGTGATGAACTCTGAGTGTCTGACAGGAATCTGTTAATATAAAGTGCTTAGTGTTTACATTCAGATGTTTCTCAGAGTTTTAAAGTTAGTTTTTAAAGAATGATTTTCCTCGCTGGCTTCAGATGAACTGACGACCTGCTAGAGGCTCAAACTGATAAAATATCACAGAATAACAGAAAGTAAATATGAATTAAATCTAATATTTGCTTTAAAGAGGCTTCACTGTTTGTTTCTGTTGCAACTTTATTGATCTATCAGTTATGATTCCAGGAACAAGTCCAGTTATTTCAGGCAGAATTTAATAAACAGCTGAAGTCAATTGTTTACAGTACAACTATGACTATGAGGCCTCGCACATTCCACTGCAGTCTGTGAGGTCCCGGAGTTAAAGTCTCCTGAGTCCACAGAACCTTTTCTGGTTCAGTTGTTTCCAATGAGCAGGGAGCAGAATGTGGAGGAATGCGGTCCAGCTCATTCAGCTCTGGACCGACCGGCACCACCTGGAGCCAACGCTGCTGATCCCCCCTCAGTGTTTGTGACCACAGTCAGCAGCAACTGTGACCTCTGAACATTCGTCTGCAAAACTTCCAGAGCATCAAAATCTAAAAGAAGAATAAGAAAGGTCCGACACCTCAGCTGGACTTGAGTCCGTCCTCCGCTGCCTTCTCCACCTCCTGGTGGCTCTTCATGTGAGTCTTCAGACAGTGACTCTGACTGAAGGCTCTCTCGCTGACGGTGCACTCGTACGGTTTCTCTCCACTGTGCATCCTCATGTGGACCGTAAGATACGTCTTGCGAGCACAAGCTTTCCCACAAACTCTGCAGACGTACGATTTGACGCCCGTGTGGATTTTCATGTGTGCGGTGAGGTTGCTCATGCGGATGAAGCGCAGGCCGCATTCTGAGCACTGGTACGGCCTCTCCCCAGCGTGGACGATCATGTGACTGTTCAGAGCTCCTTTAGATGACAGGCCCTTGCCGCACTCAGTGCAGGTGATCGTCACCTTGGTGTGCGTTCTCAGGTGAACCTTCAGCTCACCTCTCGTGTAGAACGTTTTGCAGCAAACGTCACAGAGAAACGCTTTGTCTCGCTCTGAGTGAATTTTCTCGTGCAGTTTTAGTCTTACAGAAGTTCTAAAACGCTTCCCACAAACCTGACAGCAGAAATATTTGATCCCCACGTGCAACAACTTGTGTCGGGACAGCGCTCAGAAGTCGGCGACGGATTTGCCGCAAACGTCGCAGCAGTAGAGCTTCTTTCCTGTGTGGCTGCTGCTGTGGATCCTCAGCTGCTGTTTGAAAGCAAAGGACTGATCACAGACGCCACATTTGTGCGGTTTCTCGTCCACATGTTGCCACAGGTGATTTCTCAAACCAGACGAGCATGTGTATGTTTTATAGCACATTTCACATTTGTACGGTCGCTCTCCGGTGTGTACCGCAGCATGGCTACGTCGACTAGCAGCGGTGAGGAAAGACTTTCCACAGATGTCACAGCTGTGTGTCTTCAGGTGAGTTTGAAGATGACTTCTCAGCTCGTCTGCAGACTCTGAACGTTCTCCACACGCTCCACAAAGCCTCTCTGGATCGTCCACGTGAGTCCAGGCGTGTTTGACCAACATGTTCTTTGACCTGTGCAGAGCCTGGCAGACTTTACAGGACAGAGCAGCGTCGCTGTTCTCAGTCGACGCCTCCTTCTGTTTCTATCTCTTTGTTCTGTCTCCTGGATGTTCGACTCGCCGCTTCCTCGTCGTCTTCGATGGTCTCGGTTCAGCTTGGTCCTCACTCAGCTCCTTGTCATCCTTGTCTGGCTTACATTCATCATCTCTGTCATCTTCTTCCTCCACCTCCTCCTCATCATCATCTCCATGTTATCCTTCGCTCTCAGCAGCAGCGTGGGCAGAAGAAGAGCCACTAGAGTCCTGTGATATTCCACGTTGTTGCCCGTCTTCCTCCAGCTTCACTTGTTGTTGCCATCTTGAGTTGCCGGACTGATGATCCGCTTTGTTGCTCTCAACTTTTTCAACAGGACTGTGGTCGGAACTGAAGGTAGAAATCAGACAGTGTCATTTATTTAAAGTGAAACTCTCACCAAAAAGCAATCAAGGCTTTATTTGCGATTGAATATGAGTCAGACCTTGGTATAAAAGCATAATTATGGCGAAAGACGCACTTATAAGATTTACGTAGTTGAGTTGTCTGCATGTTAATTTTGAACGGGAGTGCTAGGGGCAGAGAAACGATAGCATAGCTATTTTTAAAACACTAAGAAGGCTTGACACAATATGAAACTTTGCTCGTAGTATCACCAGAGTCTCTACACATGAACACGAGCATTGAGAACATTGTTTGTGTACACAAAGTTTATGAAAAAGAAGGTTTTTGAACAACTCACCTTAGCTGCTGCATCTCCGGCGCGTCGTCGTCATGGCAGACAAAAAGTGTTTTAGGCAGAAACACCCCAGTGCAACCTGACTCAAGTCGCACTGGGGGATCGACACTTTTTGTCTGCCTTGACGGCCGTGTTAGTTACCTTATGACTCTGGCTGTGTCCCAGTTCAGGGGCAGCATCCTTCAAGGACCCATCCTTTGCCGCCAGCAAAGGCAGGGTCCTTCAGAGAGACCTGCAGGCGTCAGCCTGTTGTTGAATGAGACGGTCTACCCTTCGCAGCATTTCCTGGTTGCGTCACCAGATGTTCCCGCCCCGACCTGTACGTCACTATTTCTTCAGGCCAGGTCTGTGAAAGTGACAAGAAGAGTAAAGTTTGACTGTCAGATCTTTTTGAGCTGCAGGAATTCCTGATTTCCTTTTAAATCCTCCTGCTTGTGGAGGAAGAGGAGAAGCGGCTCTGGTTTATCTCCGGCTGAGAGGACCGTGGAGAGGTAAACCTGTTATTGAACCCACAGTAATGTTATCAATATTAGCTAGCTAGCAGTTTGGGCTCATTAACATATCGATACATTACGTTAATGCTGAGACATAAACTGCTGATCTCCACTTAGGGTTTTATTTTAATTTTGAAGGCGTTATTCCTATTTAAAGTATTTGGTAGATAATTTTGTTTGTTGTAATGCATTGTTATAATTATTATTATTATGAAATTATAATTCTTGCCTCTTTCTTAAAACATTCTTAGTGACCTGGTAGCCATCTGAGTCAGAACTGCAGACCCAGTTGATGGAGGATGTGGTGGACAGAGGAGACTGGACCCCCAAACACCCTGAGTACCGACCCAGATGATGTCCCACTGACACCATCCAGCCCAGCAGCACTGCAGGGACTCCTGCTCAGCCTGTTACTGTCCATCATCTGCAACTGTTTTAATATTGTTTTTAATAATAATTGTTTTTATTAATAGTGAATAATATGCTATAATTTATGCTGTAATTTTGTAAATAGTTGTAAATGTTCAGACCTTAATAATAAAAGAAAACATTCAATCCCTTGTTGTCCCTGAAAAGTAGCACTTGATGCCGTTTGCTGTTATAAATTGTACTTAAGCTGTAAATACTTGTAGTGTCTGTGTGTTTCTTACACATCTTGTGTTTTAAGTGAATAGTGAATAGTGGGAAGACAGGATGGGACAGGACCAGATGCTCCCCTGTAGACAAGTGTGGGAATACGAAAGGGCCAGGAGCCCTGATCAGCCCTGAGGTGGGCATCAGAGATAAGCTACAGGAAGGAGCCCACACCAGAGGTTTAGAGCTGACTCAACTATACATTGTCATGTAAGTATAGAGAGACCATCCTGTCTACTTTAGCTGACATCAGCAAAGTTAAGTTACACACACGAGTTATCTCATAGATGTGAGGCAGACCCATCCTCCTTTTCTCCCATTGGATAGATGAACCTTTAATCCACCAAAGTGACCAATTAGAAGAAGTAGGCGGGTATGGACAGTAGACTCTAAAAAGGCCCCACACACCAGAGAAGTCGGGGTGGTATTTGGTAGAATTGCTAAGATCGAAGGCGATAGGATTTCTGATAGTACAAAGGCAAAGACTTTGGCATTACTTTGCCATAGATTTGAGAACACCAGACGTGCGGCCGTACTCTGTTCAGATGCTGGCATTGAGATCTGTTTCAATACAGATTGCTCTATCATTCCACCCAGCCTCCGCAGAATCCTTTTATCAACATACTACACGCCGACACCTTTGATGAAGACAGCCCAGAGACGACATACTGAATGGAATAGACAAAATGTAACAATGGAACAATATTTTATTTCATGAATTATATAAAATGAACAACTATGAACAAATAATTTAAAAAGAACTCATACATTAACTAAATAACAACAGATATAATGTAAGGATTGTCCTCTGGAGCAGAGAAGAGCCTCTCCATCCTCTCTGCAGCCTCATGTCCTCCTTCATCCTCCCTCCTCCTCCTCCTCCTCGGCCCTGGCTGGCTCTCCTCCTCCTCATCGTCTTCATCCTCCTCCTCCTGGTCACTTGGCCCTGGTGTGTCCTCAGGGATGGAGGCAGTTAGGACAGGGGGGGCAGTGGAAGGCCTCTGTCCTAAGACCTCATCCATGAGGACAAACCAGGACCCAGTAGCAGCGCTGGGCCTCCCGCTGACCCTCCCGCTGACCCTCTGCTATCCCTGGATATCTGCGATCCTGAGGCAGTGGAAATCAGTCACGTCAGCAAAGTATTAAATAACTAGCATGGGTAAAACAAATATAATTTAGTTTCCACATCATCATTCAAACCTGCAGCTACTTTGTACTGGTTCTTTAAATGGTCCCACTTGTTTCTGGCCTGCTGGGCTCAACCTTCCCCTGCAGGCCCGTTGTTTCCAGAACTGTTCTGAACACAGAGAGAAGCAATAGAAAAGGTCAACACAAGATCACATGAACAAGCTCTCTGTTTGCTCCCTAAAACACAATGACATGTAAAAGATGTTTTGCTGTCAACGGACAAAAGAGTTCTAATGCAGCAAGAAAGTATAAATGATCATAAACTGAGCTCTTTATTCAAACGTTTAACTACACTTAAAGCTTTACAGTCTGAAAGAAAGCAGCCTGATCTGAATCTGTTCATCTTGGTCCATTTATGTACATGAAGTAAAACGAGTCTATAACGTCTCCACAGTCATAATAAGACAAAAGATATATAATATATTTAAAAAGTCTGAACATGTAACGTATGAAAGTGAAGCTTGTCAGTCTTTACTTCCAAAGGCATCAAGTTGAGCATTACCAACGTATTTTAACTGACATTTTGAGGTTTTAATGTCCCTTAAAGTTTAACACATCCGGTGTCAGATGTTCAAATGAGCAAAAACCGAGTCGCAATACTTACATTAAAATGTGAGATCTGAACCACTTCGGGTCGCCATTATTTATTTATTTATTTCTTCGGGTGCGCAAAGAATCTCGGGCAATTTCTAGCCATGAAGGATCGTGGCGGTGCGTCCTCAGGAAGAAGGAAAAGGAGGCAGCATTTGTGGGGAGCATTTCAACTGGGACAGTCTTCATGCAGCGTTGTGACGTTACTGGCCTTTAAATTAGTTGTTTTTAATCTGATTGTTGATCAAATAAATGAAAGTTCTGGGCAGCATGTAATCTGTAAAGCAACTAGTAACTACAATGATGTTTTCAGTAAATGTCGTGGAGTAAAAAGAATATATTTGCAGAAGTAAAGTACAAATAGCTCAGAAGTGTTCTGAGGTCCAGCAGTGGAAACGTTGTCAGAGGTAATAATCCTGCTGTGCTCATGTCGCCCTCTGGTGGTTGTTTACCAGAACATCAGCGATTAAAGTGAAACTCTCGCCAAAATACAACCAAGGCTGTTTTTGTGAATGTATATGAGTCAAACCTTCATGTAAAAGCATAATTACAACGAAATTGGCACTTTTAAGATTTACCGTAATTTCGTTTTCTGCTCAAAATCATTTTCAATGGGAGTGCTACGGGCACTTTTACGCTAGCATCAAAATCTCTATTTTTAAAACACTAAGAAGGCTCGACACAACATGAAACTTTGCTCGTAGCATCATCAGGGTCACATGAACACGAGCATTGAGAACATTGTTTGTGTACACAGAGTTTAATAAAAAGAAAGTTTTTAACAACTCACGTTAGCAGTAGCTTGTTCCACTCGCCACCATCATGGCAGTCGAGTGGATGTGGTTCAATTGAGCTACTTCTTTTATGCTGGGAATCGATTTGGATATTAATTGATTATTGATCATCAATTAAATTTGTATTGTTAATTAATGAAACGTGGGTTACTGTGATTCATTAATGAACACGGGGCACCACCCTGAAGTCAGGGATCAATAATCAAATGATCTGCTTGAAGTCTCATAGACTGAAGTTAATAAAGAATAGTTAAAATTATGAAAACATGAATAATTAGATGAGGTGGAAGGCATAAATCAGAGCACTAACCATCTCAACCAGCTGTTATTATAATATGGGAATTCGCAATATAATCACAGATGCTGCTCAGTTAAAATCAACAGTGTTTATTAAGTTTTCTCCAAAACACAAACCACATACTTTAACAAACAACAGTTGTTCTCTACAACTAGCACTACAAAAACATGAGCAAAGCCAAAACCAACATATAAATGGAGACATGAGTGTGTGTGTGTGTGTGTTGGGGGGCAGAAAGTCCCTTGTTAAAACTACCGAATGTGGCTTGAGAAGTCAAGTTCGCCACATCACAAAATTAACTGGCGTGACTTGGGAAATCCTGTTGGAGAGACTACAGGAAGCGCTGAAAGTGACTTGGCAAAGTCACGCGAGAACGCAAATTCCGAGGTGATCATTTCGATTCTGCTGAATCAGATACCTGGAATTAAAAAATAGCGGCAATGAGTGTATCGACCAAAGGTGATCACTTCACAAGCACGCAAATTTTGAACAAAGATGGCGGTTACGTAGGTTTTGGCTTTGTGTGCAGTTTGATTGCACGTGAGCAGGAGCAGAGCAGCAATCAGGACGATCGGGAGCTTTCCTGGTCGGCCGGCCGATGAATTTGCACCAACCAGGCCACAGATTATTCTGAGTGGCAATGAGACCTATGTTTAAATTCTCATCGAAAATCTCTAAGATCTTCTATGTTAGAATAAAGTCCAACCAGTATTTAAGCCAAGCGAGCATTTTGCAGACAACAAAGAATAACACAACAACTATGTGGTACACAGCGGTCGTCTCTCCCTCAACCAGCGGCCAGCAAGCGAATCGAGGTTTGTTTATCATCCGCTGATCGAGCTGGAATACGACATACTGTGATCACACGTGGCGGTAAAACTACACAAAATAAGTCCTAACAGCTGATGAAGGCCGGCTGCTATCACACAGTGGGACCAATCAGATGGAAGGACCGGACCTCGGTGGTTCCGTCTCCTTCTGAAGATAATTTCTTCCTTCTGCAGGCGGTGAGGAAAGACTGGGTTGTGCAGCGTTCCTCTATGGATCCAAAATGATAATAAAGAATATTCTAAAAAAAAACGAGAGTAACAATGGGGAATGGGTGAAAGTCTCGGGGGTGGGTCAAACCTTGATTGACAGGTTTTCAGACCTTTTGGGCGTTGGCTCAGTTTCTTTGTTCTTAAATTTCTCAGGTTGATAAGGCCCCAGTTGTTAGGATTTTGATTTCCCGTACAGGCCTTCTCCTTTGTTTGAGGCATGTGGCATGAGGCCCGACACTTATGTCTTAATTTGTCATTTAATTATTTACCACATACTGACCAAAGCCATGTTTTTTCTCCTGTGTGAATCTTTGTGTGTCTGGTAAGATTTTGCTTACTGATGAATCTTTTACCACATTCACCACAACTGAATGGTTTCTCTCCTGTGTGAATCTTTGTGTGGGTGATAAGATTTTGCTTACTGATGAACCTTTTACCACATTCACCACAACTGAATGGTTTCTCTCCTGTGTGAATCTTTGTGTGTGTGGTAAGATGTTGCTTACTGATGAACCTTTTACCACATTCACCACAAATGAATGGTTTCTCTCCTGTGTGCATATTTGTGTGTGTGATAAGATCTTCCTTTCGGATGAATCTTTTACCACATTCACCACAACCAAACGGTTTCTCTCCTGTGTGAATCTTTGTGTGTCTGGTAAGATGTTGCTTACGGATGAATCTTTTACCACATTCACCACAACTGAATGGTTTCTCTCCTGTGTGAATCTTTGTGTGGTTGATAAGATTTTGCTTACTGATGAACCTTTTACCACATTCACCACAAATGAATGGTTTCTCTCCTGTGTGAATCTTTGTGTGTGTGATAAGATCTCCCTTTCGGATGAAGCTTTTACCACATTCACCACAACCAAACGGTCTCTCTCCTGTGTGAATCTTTTTGTGCGTGATAAGATTTTGCTTACGGATGAATCTTTTACCACATTCACCACAACCGAACGGTTTCTCTCCTGTGTGAATCATTGTGTGCCTGATAAGATTTTGCTTATGGATGAATCTTTTACCACATTCACCACAACTGAACGGTTTATCTCCTGTGTGAATCTTTGTGTGTGAGATAAGATTGTGATGTTTGCTGAATCTTTTACCACATTCACCACAATTGAATGGTTTCTCTCCTGTGTGAATCCTTGTGTGGGTGATAAGATCGTGCTTTCGGATGAATCCTCTACCACATTCACCACAACTGAACGGTTTCTCTCCTGTGTGAAACTTTGTGTGTGTGATAAGATCTCGCTTTTGGACGAATCCTCTACCACATTCACCACAACTGAACGGTTTCTCTCCTGTCTGAATCCTCTTACACATCCTCAGTTTTGAGTTTCTGCTAGATTTTTCACCAGAGTCAGAGGAAGTAAACTGTTCATTGTCAGTACCACATCCTACACCACTTACAGGGACTTCAATGTTTTTCTGAGAGTTTAAACTTGACTGAGGTTCTTTGGTCTCACTCCAAACATCATCATTAACTTCAGCCTGAGGTTCAGGAGAGTCTTCAATCTGATGTTTAGGAGAGTCTCAGCCTGAGGTCAGGAGAGTCTTCAGCCTCAGGTTCAGGAGAGTCTACAGCCTCAGGTTCAGGAGAGTCTTCAGCCTCAGGTTCAGGAGAGTCTTCAGCCTCAGGTTCAGGAGAGTCTACAGCCTGAGGTTCAGGAGAGTCTTCAGCCTCAGGTTCAGGAGAGTCTTCAGCCTCAGGTTCAGGAGAGTCTTCAGCCTCAGGTTCAGGAGAGTCTTCAGCTTCAGGTCCAAGAGAGTCTTCAGCCTCAGGATCAGGAGATTCTCCTGTCCTGTCTTCAGTCTCTGATTGTAAATGCCTATCTGGAACTGAGTTCCTGGCTGGTTCTGGTCCACTACAGTCCTGTCCGTAAGCTTCTGTTTCCATCTGTTCAGTTTGTCTTTGATGAAGCTGCGAGGACTGCGGTTTCTCTTCATCATCATCTTCATTCTTCACAGGAACAAGAGTGAATGTGAACTCAGTGATATCAGCTTCCTCCTGATTAGTCCACAGTTCCTCCTGTTCATCTTTAATGTGTGGGGGCTCTGGGTCCTGCTGGTCCAGACTGGAGCTCCACACCTGCTGCTCAGGAGAAACCTTTTTCTGACCAAACAACAGCTGCTGGACATCTGCAGGACACAGGAGACAAAAAGAAAAATGTTAGGCCGACAGAAAAAAGTTCAAATCAGGTTGATATTTAGCCAAATACTGGAGCGGACAGGTAACCCCACATTGTTCCACTGAACATCAGGAGAAATGAGAAATCTTAATGAATTCAAACAGTGTGAAAGTGTGATATTGTGTTGGAAATGTAATTCTAATAATTCTACATTTGTCTCTGTAAATAAAAAGAAATCAACAATAATACAATCACAAGTTAAATGTTGATTCAAAATTCATTTTAAATGTCTTTCTGCACCTACATTTTGATGCTTCATGCTCCTTGATAACCTCCAATTTAAAATTTCTTGTGCCAACAACAAAGCTTCATGTTGCATTCAGACAAAGGTTGTTAACTCTTAATTTTATCTACTCGCACAACGTGATTAGAAATAACCATGAATACATGGCACCCAGCCAGAGTCTGCAGCTTCCAGCGCTACCTGAAGCTAACAGGTGCCCAGTTCTCAGCTGCGTAGCATCTGTACATCTGTCTCCACTGAGTGGCAGCTTCTTAACACGTGTGTAAAAAAAAAAAATAGATCTGTCTTGCCACTGTTGAAGAAATCATTCAAGTCCTGTGAGCAGTTTGCTGCAGTGATGTGTTTTATTCAAAGAATACCGGTAAACTGGTGGACTGACAGACACAGAACGGATCTGAGCCGCTGAGTGGAGCCAGAGCAACTGAAACAGTCACATTTTGTACAGTAAGAACAAAGAACAAGGAAGGGCAGGTTCAAACAAAAGGTAAACAAAAGGCAAAGGGAGGGCGTCTGCTCTTTGGAGAGTGTGAACAGCAGGGTGGGGGGAAGGTGTGGAGGCACATTTAACATAGTGATCAAGGTCCAGACGTCCTGAGACCAACTGGTGTTACACTAATGTGCATCTGCAGGGTGCCGGAGACGGACAGGAATCACCATTTAGGTCTGGAAGCCAAAGGACTCTTTCCAGATGTCATTTCAAATGTGTATTTTCTTCCTCATTGTCTATGGACAAAATGTTTATTTACAATGTTTTGGAATCTTTATTGTAAATGTTAAAGAGAATAGCTCTCATTGTTTAGGTGCTCATACAGTGAGAATCAGATGACAAAGTCATACATAATATTACCACTATACGATCACATGTTTGTGTTATACTGAAGAATACAGAAAAAGACTACAATAATATTGAAATGCATTTATAGTCTCTTCTGAAAGCTAAAGGAAAATACTCCCGAGCTGGAGATCTGAATGATTGCAGTTGCATCTCACTGTGGATAACGACTGTGTGTCGCTGATGTTTGGACCAGTAAACAGAACCTTTGTACCGGCTTTGTTACATTAAAAAGGAACCAGACTGAGAGCAAGTCCTGTGTGGCCGTGCTGTCCTTCCTGGACCCCAGACACAAAGAGGACAGAACCACCACAAAACCACCACAGAACCATCACAGACACAAGAACTGTCACATACACAAAAGTTATATCTAATCTAATCTATTGATAAAAATGCTGATTTCCCAACAGAATATTAACTGAAAGTAGAAAAAGCAATAAAGTCCAATACAAAGAGATGTGTCTCACTCAACCAGATGACTTCGTTTGTCCTGAGGAAAATGAAGTTCATCTTCTTTGGAGGGGGGAGAAGCGAATATTCAGTCAAACAGATGCTAACAAAACTATCTTAACAACACATATCAGACACTTAACTGGTAAATAATACAAGTATTACACAAAAAAAAAATGATCTGCAAATCTCTCCTCCATCACCAAAGGGAGGTGTCGGTTTCTCCCAGACCTCAAACTCATACAGTAATAAACTTAATTTGGGCTTGACAATAACATGGGAAATCTATTCTATGATCTGCTTCGGCTAGTTGGGAATCTGCTAAAATTAAGAAGATGAAATTGTAGTTTAATAGTTATTCAGAACGTGTTGGAATGTGGATGAGTATAGAGACTGCAGTGGAATGTCACAGAGTCATAAAACGGTGTGACCCGTGAGGAGGGGATGCCTCATCTTTACCCAACCAACTTCTACTGACTGAATGCACACAGCACTTTACCATGAAGCTCAGAGCACTTTGACTGTGATGGTCAATGAAAATACTGACTGCAGTACTTTATATGTTTTTATGTTATTGATATTTGTCCTTTTTAATGATGCTGCTCCTCGTGCCTTTTAAATTTAATTGAATTGAATTTCTTCTTCCCCCACTTCCTGTCTTCTTATGTGGAGAGAGAGAGGACTCGTGCTTGACTTCGTTTGTCCTGAGGAAAAAGAAGTTCATCTCCTTTGGAGGGGGGAGAAGCGAATATTCAGTCGAACAGATGCTTTGTTTGTTAAGTTAATCTCGTCATGTGATTGAGAGGAGAGAGGTCAGAGGACGGGGAAGGGAAGCAGACCCTCGTGATGAAGACAAAAGGGCTTGTGTTCCTACACTGATCACTGCATGGTTCATCTTCTCCCAAATTACAGGCAGAAATTCAAATCTGCTAGTAGTCTCCTGTAGTGAAGACTGTGAAGAGATGGACCACAGATTCAAAGCTGGAGTTACAAGCCTGTGTCGGTGTGGAGAGGTGTACAGGAGATCACCAACTACAGGAAACCATCCCCCCAGCATTGCAGTGAACTGAACTGGCTGACGACCTGAATGTCTTCTGCTGCAGGTTTGAGAAGCCAACATTCACACCCATCACCCACTCCAGCATCAAACAACCCTGTTCACCCCCTGAAGCACCCTCAGCCCTCCCTACTGACCCCCCACCATCACTCAGGATCTGTGAAGAGGATGTGTGTCAGCTCTTCAGGCAGCAGAAGACCAGGAAAGCTCCAGGCCCAGTCGGTGTCTCACCCTCCTGTCTGAAGCTTAAAACGTGAAACACGTAAAATCCGATCTAATCTGATAGAACGTAAACATGCAGGAGTGATGTGACTACCAATCAAATAATCTGGGTGCTTTAATCCGACTATGAGAAATCCGATCCGGTCCGATTTTACTCAGACTGCGGTGTAAACATGCATTTTAAAGATCCGATCATAGTCGGACTAACCCAGTAATTCAGTTTTCTTGAGTATCATGTAAACGCACTGACTGTCAGTAACGCTCTGACTTCATCCACCCACAGACTTTTACAGACACACTAAGTTACTACAGATCCACACTGTAAACAACATATTGTATAGATACTTAAACATATAATAAACCAGACCTCTGAACACTCTTCATACCATTCTTTTGTTCTTCTGTTATCTATGTTGACAAAAATGCTGATTTCCTAGTAAAATATTAATTGAAAGTAGAAAAAGCACTAAAGTCCAATACAAAGAGATGTGTCTCACTCAACCAGAATCTGGACACAGTTCGGCTCTGGTTCTGAGTCAATGGGTCACATGACCCGGAAACTATTGGACAAAGATGCAGATTTGTGTCGGTGCCGACAGTGAAGAAGGAGGAGAACGAACCTGCTCTGTGTAACCGAAGCTGAGGCGTTAAAGCAGAGTCCAGTAGGTTCCGGTGTCGCTGGTTCTGCTCTGTGGACCGACACAGTTCCTCCTCGTACTCTGCTATCGTCCTTTCAAACAGCGCACATATCTCCTCAGCAGCCGCAGTCAGTCGCTGCTTCACCAACGATCTCAGAATCTGGACTTTAGACATTTTCACACAGTCACAATGTTTACAGCTAGCATGCTAAGCTAACGTGTGTATACTTAGGGTTGCCAACCGTCCCTTGAAAAACGGAATCGTCCCGTATTTAGAAACAAAGTTACGCGTCCCGTATTGAGCTTTAAAGGGACGCACTTTGTCCCGTATTTCCATGAGAATCAAAATGGTCTTTAATATATCAATGGAATCAATGAATGACAGGGCGTTTTATATGAAAATATACGGTAATCTTACTGCCAGCCCTCTCCTGCTCTGTGACCAATGAGCTGACAGCACACTCACACACGAGAATAACAATGCAGAATCCGGCTCTTCTCATTGGTCGAGGTGCTGTTGCATGCAAGAACATACCGGAAGACAAGAGAGTGGGGCAACTGGCAAAACAATCCAGCATGACTCACAACGACACAGGTTCACAGGACACTGCAGACGGGACGCCTTCCACCACGAGCAGTAACGTTACTGCCCCGAGAAAAAAAAGAAAAAGGCTGCAAAAATACAGACTCGAATGAGAAAAAGAAAACGTGGCTGGAGAAAAAGTGTCTGCCGGCGCACTTTTTCTGTAGCCCATGGTGAACTTTTTGACGTTAAACAGCTTCTAGTGGTCGACACATTAAACACGTGAGGGACAACCAGGTGGACCAATGACCGGTTTGTTGTCCACCAGGCAACACCAGAGGCAGATATGGTATGTAGAAAAAACAAGAATGTTTTTTAAGTCCAATAACTGTCAGTATTTTATGGCCAAAAAAAATGTTTAGTGTAATAAACACATACAATCGATAGATGAATACATAAAATAGATAAATAATACATAAAAGTAATTCATAGATGAATAATACATACATATGTATGTATACAGTTTAGTGTGTATTCTTCATCTATTATACATTATTGTATATTATTATTATCTATTGTATATATATATATATATATATATATATATATATATATATATATATATATATACACACACACACACAACCTTACACATGTCTGTTCAAACAGTCCATAGATGTGATGTGCAAAATTTATACTGCACAGGCAGTTGACATACTACACATGAACTATATATCAGTAATAAGTAACAACTTTCTATTGTTTTCAGTTATTTTATACTGTTTTCAGTTAAGTTCTGTTCAATAAATAAATATTTATTTTATTCTGTCAAGTTAAGCAGGACAGATTTCTGTTAAATATATATTTTACTTTGCACAAGAAAATATATTGTTGAATAATATTTTTTTCTATGTATTCGTATAACTCAAAAACATGCATCAAACTAAATTCACATTCGAGTAGAATTATTTGGAAATGGTTTCACACACAAAAAAGGCTAAAAAAAAAAAAGAAAAGAAAAAAAGAAAAAGTTACCAAGCCGTGTGGGGGGGGGGGGTCCCTTATTTATTTTTCAGGGAGTTGGTAACCCTAGTATACTTGTATCTGGCGGGAGATGAGTCTGAGAGCAAACAGCACAAAGTCCATCACACACGTTCATCCAGACTGTCACTACGTCACTACCGTGGACGGGTCATCTCTGATCGATCATCAATAATCAGAAGAAAAGCGATCTGAGCGGCGCAAGCAGCGCGAGCCTCTGACGGTTTGCTACGGCAACTCCACTGGGACAAACCTCACAGCTGCACGTTAGCCGAACCTCCTTTTTTTCATTCTAACGTGTAAACATGTCGTTATTTTAACACAAAGAAAGGAATATCTTCATGTAAAACGTTTGCCGAATGAACAAGAAGGCTCGAATAGTTCAGAAAGTGATGTAGACAGAGTTTCACGAAGTTGATAAAGTGTCTCTTAACTCAACAACTCAGTAAATTGAGACATTTTTTAAGGGAGTCTGGGGACTTTCTCCAAGAAGTAGCCTGCACAAGTTATATAATGAGTGTTTGATATAAAGAGCACAGCTACCTCTAATTCAACCGCTGGATTAATTTATAGGGAACTATCTACATGTACGTCCTCCATATATACTGTATGATATAATATAATATAATATAATATAATATAATATAATATAACATAATATAGTTCAAAAGTGACTCTGAACCATCAGATTTGATCTTCATGTCTGTGTACATGAAGATGTGTGAGTGTCGTTATTTCACGAGTCTTTATTCAGAACAGAAAACACTTTTCTAAAGCAGTCACTAGGTGGCGGTACAACGCCTTCTCAACATGTCAAATTACTGTTTTTACACTCCCACTTAATTGAGTGCTTGGGGTTCACGGGTTTACTGACACCATCATCTTTTCTCAACTTTACATTTGCATCAGCAGGGGTTGCAATGGGGTTCTGATGAATGGTTTCAATGTGATGCTTCTGATGAAGAAAGACACAGTTCTTTGCTTTGTCTTGGACAACAGAGATGCCCAGGATATAGGACAGCTGCCCATGTCCTTCATCTTGTAGCGCTTCTTGAAAGGTTGTTTCAACTCATCCACGCTTTCTGTTGATTCTGTGATCAAAATCAGATCATCAACTTACACAGCTAGTATTTCTAGCTCCTGTCGAGATCTTACAAACACACATGGGTCTGATGTGCTCTGTTTAAAGCCAGTTTCTTTCATAAACACTAAAAATGTAGTTATTGGTCAAAAATGATCAAACATTTTTCATTAAAGATGATAAAATATAAAACAAATGTGAACAAAGACCCACATGGAGCTGTTGACAGGACTTATGCAGCAAGAAACCTTTGTACCATCAGAGTACCACAAAGTTAAAATATGAAAGAATGTCCATTTATTCATTGATTAAATCATCTTTTTATTCTAAAAGCTTACAGCAATAATTAGTTTATGCATTATATGTATATATATTTGGCTTTTGATGAGTATTTCCATCGAAGGTTTGGTCTGAAGTTTCTAACTGTGGTCAGACGCCATTAAAGTTCTGGACCTGTAAATAAACGACTTCAGATTAATGAGGGATGTTTTAGTGTTTCTCTTTATTTTGCGACATTTGTGAATTTGTTCCCTTATTACAACTTTTATCTTGTATTCTTCAGCTCAGAGAGTAGATAGACTTTTATTTTGTAAAGTAGACAGCGAGCCTTTCTCAAACCGGAAGTTCCGTGCCTGCTCGTGCCGTTCAAAGCCCGCCATCACAGCGGCCGTTAACTCAACAGACTGATCAGCTGTTTTAATCACTCTGATCTGCTCCGACAGATGATGACGTGTGCTGACGAAAGGCTCGTGATATCAGGATGAACATATCGATCAGGTCCGGATCGATGTGAGCCCGCACGGTGATCTGATCAGCCTGATGATTAATCGTAGTATTGATAATGATGAAAGAAAGAAAAAAAACATCATGGATTCTCATGGAGGACGCACTGGCGTCTGATTGGCCCGAGGTGACGGACTGCGGGCCAATCAGAGAGCGCGCTGCGGGAGGCTGCCACTCCGAGCAACAAGAGAGTTCAGACTTGTTATTGATTGATTTACTAAGACAGGTGTGTCACCTTTAACACCTGAGACACGTGTTTATATATCTGTAACAGATGTGTTTCATCAGGAGGTTTAAAGATGTTATTATTATAAAATATAATCTATCATAAAGAGGAACATGTGATCAGCTGTTTAACATCATCACATCGATCCAGATGTGACTGTTTAATCAGAAATGTCTTTTATTTTCTTTCTTTTTATGGTTTATTATCTTTATTAATAAAGTGCTGCAGCCTGCTGGGCGACATTTTGTGTGTTATTCTCTATAACATGGTGTTAAAATGTCACCCAGACAGACAGAATCTAATCTCAGGTATATATACTGAAGTAAATTCAGCACTTTCAGATTATTTGTATGAATATAAGAGTTGTTTTTAATCTGATTGTTCATAAAATAAATAAATATAAAAAGTGCTGATTCAGCTCTGAGGCAGCATGTAATCTGTAAAGAAACTAAAACAGTGCTTTCAATAAATGTAGTGGAGTAAAAAGTTCATATTTGCAGAAAAACTAAGTGTTCTGCGTGTGGTTGTTTACCAGAACATCAGTGATGAACTCTGATTGTCTGACAGGAATCTTCATCTGATATCTTATAATCTGTTCTTCATGTGTTTCTGTGAAGAAAACATGGTCCTGCAGCTGAAACACACTGATGAGGTGAAGACGACACAGATCCACATTAAAGACGTGACAAAAACTTAAAATATGAAAGAATGTCCATTTATTTATTGATTAAATCATCTTTTTATTTTAAAAGCTTACAGCAATAATTAGTATATGCAATACATGTTTACATTTCACCTTTGGTGTGTATTTCCATCGAAGGTTTGGTATTAAATTTCATATAAAGTGGCATTAAAAGGTGCTAAAAGTGTTAAATGTGAGTGTTTCTATCTGCAGACACTCTGTAAAGGTAATGATACATGTTGTTACTGCAGAGACCTGCTGTCTCTACATCTGAGGCTGTATTTACACTTTACTGTCAGAGTTCAAAGGATCTAAACCACATGTTTCAGCCAAACCACCATGTGACATCACTCTGACATCACTCTGACATCACTCTGACATCACTGATCAATAGTCATCAATAATGAGTGTGTAGACTGTGTGTGAGAGTCAGAGTGAAGAAGAAGCTGACGAAGCGTCCTCCTGTCTTCATCCGTCCTCCATCAGCTCCTTCACCTCCATTTAGTCTCTGATCCAAAGTCACATCAGATCAGTAATCAAAGATTGACCAACAGACCGATCAAACAGATTGATCAGCCATCAGAGGAGTCGGATCAGTGGAGCTGCTTCTGTTCCTGATGTTCTCTGTTTCATCTTTGATCTGAATTCTCCCTGCAGAGGAGACAGAGGACAGTTAGAGACAAGCAACCAACCAGAGACAAGCAGCCAACCAGAGACAAGCAGCCAACTAGAGACAAGCAGCCAACCAGAGACAAGCAGCCAACCAGAGACAAGCAACCAACCAGAGACAAGCAACCAACCAGAGACAAGCAGCCAACCAAAGACAAGCAGCCAACCAGAGACAAGCAGCCAACCAGAGACAAGCAGCCAACCAAAGACAAGCAGCCAACCAGAGACAAGCAGCCAACCAGAGTCAAGCAGCCAACCAGAGACAAGCAACCAACCAGAGACAAGCAGCCAACCAGAGACAAGCAACCAACCAGAGACAAGCAGCCAACCAGAGACAAGCAGCCAATCACAGACAGATACACAGACCTCTGTTCTGTATCTTCATACTGACCTTTGGCTTTGAGCTCCACTGTTTTCATTCTCAGCATTTCTCCGTCCTTGTTGATGACTCCACACCAGTATCTTCCTGTGTCCGTCTCTTTGGGGTATTTCAGGGTCAGACTAAGGTCTCCAGTCTTCAGCAGGTCTTTCTTCAACTCTGTTCGGCCTTTGTAATCCTTGTCCTGTTCTTCAGGCCGGTCAGATCTGTTCTGATACAGGTGGACTCTCCTGTCATAGCGTCTCCACTCCACTTTAACGTCCTCAGGCAGGTCAGGTGTAGTTCTGAAGGGCAGCTGGACAGACTCCTCCCCCTCCTCCGCCTCCACCTCACAATCTGAGAGGAAACAAAGCACAACATCAGCTGTTCAGACAGCAGCAGCAGTTTTGAATAACTTTATTGACAGATCACAAAGTAGTAGAGAAAGCTGAAGTACAGAACCAGGTGAGACCAGCAGGTAACGGGGACAGAAACACAGGAAGTAAAACCAGGTTTTCCAGCTGTTGGACATGATCAGAGTCCTGATGGTGTTGTGATGTTTTGTCCCTGTGGTCTTCACAGTAATGTCTCATCTCAGTGTTCAACTGCTGTTTGTTGCTTCTCTTTGTCACTTTCACATTTCTGGACATCAAATGTAACATTTTCTTTGATGAACTTCTTCAACAGGAAGTGAAGATTTGTTGAATCAGCTGAGAACTGATCATCAATCAATAACTGATACAAACTATTAAAGCTGCATTTCTTTGTTCTAAGTGATGAAAAGATTTGTAATTTCTTTCAGCTCGTTCCTTCAACTTTCTTCTGGATCAAATAAAAACATCACATTCAGGTCAACTCTGATTGGAAATCAATCAGCTGATTGATGTCAGTCAATCAAAAAACAACACGGTCAATAAATGAAGATTCACAGAATCTAAATCATGTCAGTCACGTCCAAAGAACAGCTGATCATCAACAACACAACAGAACATGTTTCACACCACACACTGGAAAACTTTACACATCTTTCATCATTCTGTAATAATTAAAATCTATTTTTAAACGGGCTTCCAACATTTTTACAAACATGAAAACAGCATCATCATCCACAGCTGTCTCTGTTCTGTTTTTTCTGCTCAGATACACCAACATCTTTGTCCTCCACACAATGAAATTAAGAAGCTGCCACTTGTCTTTATTTCTCTGAGAGGACCTGCAGCCCAGAATGAACTTCTGCTTCTAAAAAACTCCCCAAATAGTCTGAAAACATGTTCCAACATCACAAACAGAGGCAGCAGTTGACAACACTCCATGAAACAATGAGAAACAGTCTCAGGATGAGACAACATGGACAGACAGGACTCACATCAGAGTTAATGACAGAAACAAACACATTCACAGCAACGATACCATGTAAAACCCTCCACTGCAGGTCAGTGGTGGTTTATACAGCTCTCCATCCAGCTCCAACACCATCACTCAGGCCTCAGTGAGCTCTCCATGGAGTGTCACTTCTACCATTCAGGTGGCTGTGGGTCAGTGGGTAGAGCGGGTCATCTAGTTATCAGAAGGTCACTGGTACGAATCCTAGTCGCATGTCGAAGTGTCTTGTTGAGCAAGATGCTGAACCCCAAATTGCTCCAGATGAGCAGTTGGTGTCTTGCATGGTAGCTGCCGCCATGAATGTGTTTGTGAATGGATGAATGTGGCATGTATTGTAAAGCGCTTTGAGTTGTCGTTAGACTAGAAAAGTGCAAGACCTTTTACCATTCAGTTTGTCCCTCTGCAAAACTCTGACAAACATTTTATACATTCATTTTCTATTTAAATCCTGAAAAGAAAACTCAGAGGTTCTCCCACTTTTTAAGAGCAACCCTGTACAGTCCCTGAAGTCTGGGGTCCCTGAAGTCTCACTGAAGGGAAAACATGGTTCTCATCAGGTTTAATAAAGCCGTCACAATACTGCTGTAACAAAGTCGCTCACTGACTGTGAGAGCTTCTCTCCTGCTGAGCAACACAGAGACAGCTCCAGTTGATTTCACCTGTATGCAGCAGGAAGAGGAGCAGCATTGTCCATGTTTACACCTGCAAGCTGAACTACATGTCCCAGAGTCACCTCACTAGACACACAGAACCACCTGAGCAGAGTGGACCCAACCTGACAGCCTGGACTGAAACTGGTCCACAGACTACTGGTTCTTGGAGCAGCTAGTACACTGAGCTGTGGTGTCTCAGCCTCTTCTTCTCTAGAAAGATCCACAACTTAAACAGCCCATGATAGAAAACAGGTCATTCCTTTATGTTCGGCTGCTTTAAATCCAGTAAAACAAAGATCTGTGGAGTCCAAGTCCACCTGACCTACTTAAGTGGTGCACAGTAATTCAGCAGGACCACACAGAAACCTCTGTAAGAACTGGAACCTGAAGGTAGCCCCTTGATTTCTCCAGTGCTTTTAACACCATTCAGCCTGCACTCCTGGGGGACAAGCTGGGGCTCGCATGGGTGAACCAACACATCACATCCTGGATCCTGGATTACCTCACTAACCGGCCACAGTATGTGAGGACTCAGGACTACAAGTTGGACACAACAATCTGCAGTACAGGGGCCCCACAGGGAACGGTCCTGGCCCCATTCCTGTTCACCCTGTACACCGCAGACTTCTACCACCAATCCCTTCAGTGCCATCTACAGAAGTTCTCTGACATCTCTGCTATCGTCGGCTTCATCAGGGACGACAGAGCCTACAGAGAACTTATTCAGGACTTTGTGGACTGGTGCCAGCGGAACCACCTCCAGCTCAACGCCGGGAAGACCAAAGAGCTGGTGGTGGATTTCTGCAGGCACAGACAACCTACACACAGGTGAACATCCAGGGAACGGACCTTGAGATGGTGACATCCTACAAGTACCTGGGAGTTCACCTGAATAATAAACTGGACTGGACTGATCACACTGCAGCTACATACAAGAAAGGTCAGAGCAGACTGTATCTGCTGAGGAAGCTCAGGTCCTTTGGAGTGCAGGGGGCACTCCTGACCTCTTTCTATGACTCTGTGGTGGCATCAGCCATTTTCTATGGAGTTGTCTGCTTGAGCAGCAGCATCTCGGCAGGAGACAGGAGGAGACTTGATAAACTTATCAAGAAGGCCGGCTCCATCCTGGGATGCCCTCTGGACTGGACTAGTGCAGGTGGTGGAGAGAGCAGGATGATGGACAAGCTGTCATCGCTGCTGGTGCAGGAGTCCAACCCCCTGCAGGACACTTTCACAGCACTGAGCAGCTCCTTCAGCAACAGACTGTTACACCCTCAGTGTGTGAAGGAGAGGTATCACAGGTCCTTCCTGCTGCTGTCAGACTGAACAACCAGCACTGCTACATGTAGACCTCACCCTGTACTCTGCACTGTGCAATAAGTCTGTACAAACTCATTTCATCACCAATATTTATGATGCATATTTAAAATCTGTACATGAAAATTACTGTCCATTCCTGCACTATATCATGTAAATATGTATATACGTCAATTCGATTCTATTTTCTTTCCCTTTTAATTACTAGTGCATTGCCCGTAGGAAGCATGTATTCCTATAGGAAAGTGGGAGGTTAAGTAGCTTTTTCATGGATGGCCAAATGACGCAGTGTTTGAAGGTGGGACGTCAGGGATATGTAGGTTTGTTGTGAAATCCGATATTCCAGGTTATAATTGGCCGTTTTGGACTATTTTTGATTTTGCCATTATATTTCACCTTAAAACTATTTACCTTGCCTTGTTTGGTGTCATTATTTTCAGCACAACCTCACAGGTATGACTGTACAGTTATCAGTTTCATTTTGACATACTGCATTAACACAGTGAACCCAAAATCACAAAAAAAACATCAAATCAGAGTAGGACAAATTTAGATTTTTTACTGTGAAAACCACAAATACGTTTAACGAACCATTTTTATTACTCATAATGCAAATATAAATTGTTGTTTGCTAAATTTGTGCAAAAGCTTTTGAAATTTACAAAGTTATATGTAACTATTTACATTTAAATGCAGGTAATGCTCAGGGATCCCTCTGCTCCCTCCAGCTCAATGAAGAGCTGCACTGCCTGCTCCACATTCAGCCGTCTCCTCATTGTTTTGACTCATTAAACAAAAAACAAAAAAACGACTCCACTACACACTAAACTCACTACACCAAACACTACATAACACACTAGCTATACACTCCAAACATGCTTAATGTCACAAATCTCTCAACTTTCTAAACTCGCTATCTCTGTCGCTGTCTCCGTCACTGTCCCTCCCATAACTTCCCCCCCGTTCCTCAGCAACCAAATCACGTGGTTTGCCATTTAATTTTGTGATTGGTTGGTGTGGTGCCTTTTTCCACCAATAGGAAAAGGAGTAGCACAAAGCAAACACGTCTTGCTAACGGAGAAGCCCGTTTTAACCATTTCTTCCTGCTCCAAACGCACAGTAAACGTGACGGCAATGTTCGTGAAAAAGCGTGCCGGACATTATTTATCATAAGTCCAGTTTTACTTGGCCTATTGACATGATTTAAAAACTGGTATATAGGGCGCACACAACACATACGTTGGAACCGAGACTCACAGCGGCTGCGTCTTGCTTCTACATCATTTTATATTGGTCACGTGACACTATGGTATGCAGTGATTGGCTCTGGTGCGCACGTGGCTATGGTGGCTATGGTTAGCAATGCTAGCGGAATTCGTAAAGCATTTGTCCTTGCGTATTCGGATCTCCTCAGACCCGAACAGACTCGGCCCGGACTTGTTCAGTCTCATGAATCCACCACAGTCAGTTCAGATGCGCAGACCGGGACCGAACCGCCGGCAAAATCCCAATTTAGCTCGCGCCGCTGCAACTATAAATCTACTTGTTTTTTAAGGTGGGGGTGGTGGTGAGCTCTCCAGTGATTGGCTCTGGTGCGCGTGTGACTGTGGTGAATACGGTGGACAATGCTCACAGAATTTGTAAAGCATTTATGAAATAATTCATTAACGGTATCGTTGTAGTCCAAACAAATCCGACGCCGCACACCCTTGAACCAAGCAGCAGCCATGTTGAAACTCTCAGGTCAGTCTGATCCTGATCCGCAGAGATATTTGAGAAACACACACCCACACACACAGACAGACAGAGATTCCTTGCTTTTATAGAGAGATATTGTCCATCTTACATTGTCTTTTTTGCTGTTGCTTAACATTCTGCTGCTGCGACAAACAAATTTCCCCGTCTGCGGGACATTAAAGAATATCCGATTCTGATTCAGATTCAGGCACACTTGTAAGTTGTAAGAGAGAATCTGGGTCTTATGCGTATTCAATTTATACCCAGAATAAGAGCCAAACAGGGTCAGAAGGTCCTTCATCTCTGGGTCCTTCCTTGTTGCCTGAGCTAAGGGTTCTATAAAGAGCACGAAGAGGGCTGGGCTTAGTGGACAGCCTTGACGACATCCTCTCTCTAGCTTCATGGGTTGTGTTAGGTGGCCATTGATTCGTATTCTAGCAGTGGGGTTTGAATAAAGTGATATAACACACTGAACAGATTTTTTGTTAAAGCCAAAACGTTGCAGTACTTGATAAAGATAAGCCCACCCAACGGAATCAAACGCTTTCTCTGCATCTAAACTGATCAGCGTTGCACTAATATTTTCCTTGACCACATAGTCTACCACATGGAGTGGTCATCTAATATTGTCCTGTGTTTGTCTTTCTCGGACAAACCCTATTTGATCTGGGTCTACCATTTCAGAGACTGTGTGTTCTATCCTTTTGGCCATGATTGAGGCAAATAGTTTATAATCCACATTCAAAACAGATATTTGCCTATAAGAACAGCATTCCCCCTTGACTTCCTTAGGAATTTTTGTTATTACTACCTCATTCCAAGATTGGGGTAACCGGCCTTCCTTAAAGCTAGGGTCTGTAATGTTGTTCAGAAACATATTTTGTTATACTGGGTGAAATGGTCCTTCTATCTTGAGAGTAGTCAATACATTATGTATTCAGAAAAAGGAACGAAAATAATCAGACCACTGTGGCAGCTGCAGGACTGAGAAAAAGCTGACCAATCTGTGCTATCCGGCCCTTATAGATGCCTTCATGTCTCGCTCTGCCTGTCCCCCCCCGTCCCTCCTCCACGCGTGCGGAAATATTCAGCACACTCCTCTGCAGAAATACGGAGTTGCAGGAGAAGACGTTCATTTGGTTACAATGGCAGAGAAAATGCAGCCAGCGTTACTTCTAACAGCTCACCCCGCTAAAAAGGCAAGGAAAAGAAAGCCTGATGTTGAAATGGTGTTGGGCAGGCAGGAGCAGACGCTGCGGCCGCTCGCTCTGTGGATTTGAGACCGGAGCTCTGCCGTTTACTCTGTTTTGATCGGTTAATTCTCTGACTTCTTTCGCGGTTCCACTGCTACTTTACCAGTGATAACCTGAAGCTGCTGAGTCTAGATCACGTTTGATCTTCTCTCTCACCCTTTGTCCAGACTAGGATGTTCCTATATCTTGTAAAAGTGTACATAGTTCATTTGATCTTCTCCCTCACTTTGCTGTTTTTACTTCAAATATATTTGTCCCTGTAGTGAGTTTGTGATTATTTGGTAAAGATTTCTCTATCAACCTTTTGTATATATGGCTTAAATCTCCCTCTCACTGCCACGGACACTGCCAGTAAGCATTATGCAAATGAGTACAAGATTACGCCATCAATATGTAAATGAGCGTGTTACGTCACACGGCGACTTTTAGCAATTTTTGGAGCTAGTGCTACTTTCATTGGAAAATAGTTGGCAACACTGCCAGGATTGTAGACTCTAGCTTTAAGGGTGTGGTGAAAGCATCTGAGGAGCAGTGGCGTCAACTCAGGCTTGAATGTTTTGTGCCATTCACTAACAAACCCATCTGACCCCGGTGTTTTATTGGTCTTCAGTCGAGAAACAGTTCAACGGTTGTTATCTCCGCAGTCAGTACATTATTCTGATGTTCTCCTATTGAGGGAAGATCCAGAGATTTTAAGAACTCCTCGATTACTGAGTCGTCAGCTTTATCAGGTTGGGTATATAGTTCCTAATTGTAGGCTTCAAAGGATTGCTGAATTTCTTCTAGTTTATGGCACATTTTGTTGTTTTTTTGGATTTCTTATTTTGTAAAGTTTTTTCTGCTTGTTGCTTACGTAGTCTCCAAGACAGAAGCTTCACAGCCTTTGGGCAGGTTTCATAATATTTTCGTTTAATAAACCTATTTTTTTCTCACATAGATATTAATAACCACCATCTTTACGTCTTCACACACTGCTCTCACTTTTAACAGATGGCCTTTAATAACTTCTTCAGTTTCTACAGACGGAGGATGAAAGTTTGTGGAAACAAGAAGTCCAGCCCCACAACTGTTTGTGACTGAAGAAGGTTTCAGCAGTCCACTCTGTCCTCCAGTCAGTCTGGTTATCAGCAGTACTGTGTGTCTCTGTACCAACATAACATCCAGCTTGTTGAGAGAACACAGCTTGAAAAGAGACGCCCTTTTCCCATCAGCCCTAGCTCCATTTATATTCAAGCTATTCAAGGCAACCTTTTCAATGTATAAAAAATAAACTAAGCGTCACACAGCGTCAAAACTATTTACAATGGGCTTTCAAGAAGATAGTAAATGTCCAAAAATGTGGCAATACTGATGGAACTTTGTTTCATTTACTCTGGGATTGCCATAAAATAAAAGAAATTTGGTTTGGTATAACAAAACACGCTATGAACCACATTAACATAACTATTCCACTAACACCAGAGTCATGTATATTAGGAGTTATACATAATTTTAATAAAGTTCCACCAAAGGACAAGAAAGTGTTCCTCTCTTTATGCATGATCACATAAAAGGTGATCATCAAAAACTGGATTTGTGCCAAATCTCCTCAGGTCACCGAGGCAATGGAGGCAGTGAATTTAGAGAAAGTAGCCTTTAGTCTGGAAAATAATGATGTGGGTTATGTTGAAATTTGGGCTCCAATGGAAAATTATTTGATGTCGTTGTGATGCACATGTTTTGGTCCTCTTGATATTTATTTTGAGGTTGCTTGTGAAGTTTGTAGTTATAGTGCCTGAGATCATTTAAGGGGAGTTTGGAAGGGACTGGAAGCGTGCTATTTGTCTGCTTGTGTTTTGCTTTCTGTTTGTTTTTGTTTTGTTATTGTTGTTTTGTTTTGTTTTTGATTGTTTTTCTTTCTTTATAGTATTATTATTATTAATACTGTCAGTGTGTGACTGATCAGTAACCTCCACAACAGCACCTGAACCAGAAGTAACCAGACCAGCTGTACCTGAACCAGCAGGAACCAGACCAGCTGTACCTGAACCAACAGGAACCAAACCAACTATTCCTGAACCAACAGAAACCAGACCAGCTGTACCCAAACCAACAAGAACCAGACCAGCTGTACCCGAACCAACAGAAACCAGACCAGCTGTACCCGAACCAACAGGAACCAGACCAGCTGCACCTGAACCAACAGAAACCAGACCATCTGTACCTGAACCAAAAGAAACCAGACCAGCTGTACCTGGACCAACAGAAACCAGACCAGCTGTACCTGAACCAGCAGGAACCAGACCAGCTGTACCTGAACCAGCAGGAACCAGACCAGCTGTACCCGGACCAGCAGGAACCAGAGCAGCTGTACCTGGACCAACAGAAACCAGACCAGCTGTACCTGAACCAACAGTAACCAGACCATCTGTACCTGAATTAACAGAACCCAGATCAGCAGCACCATGATCATCAAAGACTGTGCCGACAGCACCTGAACCACCAGCCTATGAACCAACAGAATCTGAACCAGCATCCCCTTATGCTCAGTCTGTTGTGTGCTCCGTGTGTCTTTTTGTTCTGGACCTGGTGCTGCAGTCCATTACTTGTACCAGCATCATTTTTCTGTGGACTGGTCCGGATGAGGTGACCCTCCATTCCACAGCCAAAACATTTCATCCTCTCAGAAGACACATCAACAGTATAATCAGAATCCTCCACTGTGAACTTCAACATCCAGTCGAACTCCTCAGTGTTCTTCAGAACCATGAAGACCTGCCTTCTGAAGGAGACAACATGTCTCAGGTGTGGAGATTTACAGCCCAGAGGAATCAGTTTGACTGGAGACATTAACTGTCCGTGTCTCTCCAGTTCTCTCTGCAACATTTCATTACTAATGAACGGAGGAACTCTGGACAGAATGATGTTTCTGGCTGGATGAACTAACAGTACCACCTGAACAAAGGTGTCCTGGATCCAGTGTTGGGAGTAACGGCGTTTAAGTATAACGGCGTTACTATCGGCGTTATTTTTTCAGTAACTATAAAATGTGGCGCGTTACAAATTGAAGTTTCTCATTGAAGCTGTTGTCACCGACTCGGCTCTCAGCCACCGGAGCAGCAGGGCTGCTTTATTTTTCTCCGGTGAGGCAGGAGGGAGGGGTGGGACAACCGGTGATGAGGTGATGATTGGCTCTCTAAGGTAGAGTGAGAGTTGGTTAGCCAATCAGAGGCTGTGTTCGGTTTACAC
>OZ023170.1:27255158-27400158 GCA_963678695.2 Diplodus puntazzo
AACCTCTCTGCTCCTCTCTGCCTCTCTCTGCTCCTCTCTGCTCCTCTCTGCCTCTCTCTGCTCCTCTCTTCCTCTCTCTGCTCCTCTCTCTGCTCCTCTCTGCTCCTCTCTGCCTCTCTCTGCTCCTCTCTGCTCCTCTCTGCCTCTCTCTGCTCCTCTCTGCTCCTCTCTGCCTCTCTCTGCTCCTCTCTTCCTCTCTCTGCCTCTCTCTGCTCCTCTCTGCTCCTCTCTGCCTCTCTGCTCATCTCTGCTCCTCTCTGCCTCTCTCTGCTCCTCTCTGCTCCTCTCTGCTCCTCTCTCTGCTCCTCTCTGCTCCTCTCTGCTCCTCTCTCTGCTCCTCTCTGCTCCTCCCTGCTCCTCTCTGCCTCTCTCTGCTCCTCTCTGCCTCTCTCTGCTCCTCTCTCTGCCTCTCTCTGCTCCTCTCTGCTCCTCTCTCTGCCTCTCTCTGCTCCTCTCTGCCTCTCTCTGCTCCTCTCTCTGCTCCTCTCTCTGCCTCTCTCTGCTCCTCTCTCTGCTCCTCTCTCTGCTCCTCTCTCTGCTTCTCTCTGCCTCTCTCTGCTCCTCCCTGCTCCTCTCTCTGCTCCTCTCTGCTCCTCTCTGCCTCTCTCTGCCTCTCTCTGCTCCTCCCTGCTCCTCTCTGCCTCTCTCTGCTCCTCTCTGCTCCTCCCTGCTCCTCCCTCCTCCTCTCTCTGCTCCTCTCTGCTCCTCTCTGCTCCTCTCTGCCTCTCTGCTCCTCTCTCTGCTCCTCTCTCTGCCTCTCTCTGCTCCTCTCTGCTCCTCTCTCTGCTCCTCTCTGCTCCTCCCTGTTCCTCTCTGCCTCTCTCTGCCTCTCTCTGCTCCTCTCTCTGCTCCTCTCTGCTCCTCTCTCTGCCTCTCTCTGCTCCTCTCTCTGCTCCTCTCTCTGCTCCTCTCTCTGCCTCTCTCTGCTCCTCTCTCTGCTCCTCTCTCTGCTCCTCTCTGCTCCTCTCTGCTCCTCTCTCTGCTCCTCTCTGCTCCTCTCTCTGCTCCTCTCTCTGCTCCTCTCTCTGCTCCTCTCTCTGCCTCTCTCTGCTCCTCTCTCTGCCTCTCTCTGCTCCTCTCTCTGCTCCTCTCTCTGCTCCTCTCTCTGCTCCTCTCTCTGCTCCTCTCTCTGCCTCTCTCTGCTCCTCTCTCTGCTCCTCTCTGCTCCTCTCTCTGCTCCTCTCTGCCTCTCTCTGCCTCTCTCTGCTCCTCTCTCTGCTCCTCTCTGCTCCTCTCTGCTCCTCTCTGCCTCTCTCTGTTTTAACGAGCGTTGGCTTGAAAATGATAATTACAAACTCTGGCTAAGATAAGGACCGAATCAAAGAGTGGCGTCATGCAAAGTCTGCAAAAAGATTTGCAGGTCTGCGCTTTCCAGTCACATGAAATGTAAGTGAAGACTTTTTGAGTAACTTATGCCAACGCTGCACGTTAACACTTTGTTTATGCTAACCGCTAACGTTAGCTAAACCATAGCACGCTAAAGAATAATTAACGCACCATTAATCACGTTACGTGACCTCTTTAAGTTAGTGCCTGACTGTCTGTGTGTCGTCACACATGCAGCCTGGTAGCAATAGAAGGATGGCTGAGGAGAAGGTCCAGTTTGATGCAGTTTGGACTGATGACACGTTCAATATTAATAAACTTTGATGAATAAGTGAACAGCGCTCTGTGCAGCACAGAGCATCTCTACTGCTGCTGACTGGCTGTCAGCAGAGGAGTCACTCTCACTGGGTAACACCAGAGCTGAAAGTGCCAGAGTCAGAAACTGACTGTTAGTTTGTCTCTGTGACGTCACACCAGGCACTGACGTCTGTCAGAGCTTTAAGTGTGAACGGGGAATGTTCACTTTTCTCCACTTCTCATTACTTACTTCTAATAAAGTAAATTAGATGGAAGCCGAGACTTCTTACAGATAGGTGACACATTTTGACAGTGTTACTTAGTGTTACTCCAAACACATAATGCATTATTTATTACTGTCATTTCAGTAACTTTATCACATTATAATATTACTGTCTTTGAATGTTAAGGCATTACACTACTTTTGCATTACTTTAAGTTACTTTCACCAAAATTCACAACCACCAACACTGAAAACAGTTTTTGAAAGGGCTGAACATGAATTGCAGTGTTAGAATAGAAACATTTGAACGGGAGAAAGTTAGTTTTTGCTGTTTAGTTTTTCTCCACTCTCATCCTCAGTTTGCTTTCTTTTGGTTACTAGCTTTATGTTAGTGTGGCACCGCTCTAGATGTTTTGTGAAATTACTTGTGCTATTTCGCGAGGTAGAGAGATCTTTTGGTTTCACACACAAAGTGCACTTAACTATAATGTTCTTCACATCCTTGTCTCTGACGAACTGAAAATAATGAGCACATGTCCATCTTACGAATGCAGAGTCGAACTTGTCTGCTGCTGCAGTCGTCTTCTCCTCAATCAATAGTTCTCCACCACTAACAGGAAGTTGTTTGTGAATTTGTATAAAAACAACACAACACTTAATTTCAGGTTTAAAATGCATTATAACGCATGTTACTGAGATTGTTACCGAGTATAATATTACCTTTTTTTATTTTTGTAATTCCTTACATTACTGCGCTACAGCAAAAAGTAATGCATTACAGTAATTGCATTACTTTTGTAATGTGTTACTCCCAACACTGCATTTTGAAACATAAAAATTGATGTCAAAAAAGTAAATTACAGGGTTCTCTCAGGTCTCTCTTTGTCTCTGTGCGAGTGTGCCTGAAGAACGCCAAGTGGCTTCCATTTTTTTGGTTAAAACTTTGTGTTCTCCTTTAATTTCTAAAATTTTTGCTGTTATGAAACATAATTTTAGATGTTTGCAGCATAATTGTGATAAAAAGTGATAAAAAAAATTAACATGAGTGTATATATTCCTGTAGATATGTATTTTACCTCAGCGATAAGGTGCTGGAAAAATGTGAAAATTACCCTTAAAAGTGCTTGAAAAGTGCTTGAATTTGACCATGAAAATTGTCTATGAAGCCTGGTTTTTATAACATGTAGCTAAAACCAACAGTGTCTGTTGACATTTTAACACGGCCTGACTGGAGGATAGAAACAGCAAAGAAACACCAAAGTATGAAATCTGAGTTTGTGTCTTTACAACAGTGGTGGGATTTTGGAAAAGTCCAAATCAGGAAACTCTGTCAGCAGAACACTCAGAATGTCATAAAGACCTGGGCCCATATTCACAAAGAATCTTAAGGCTAAAAGTAGCTCCTAACAGACAAATTTAGGACCAACTCCTTAAAATAATGGGCGTGTCAGTCGTAACTTTAGGACTCCTAATTTTTTAAAATAAGAGTTATTCACAAAACATTTTAGGCCTAAAAGTAGCACCTAAGTCTGGGAGACCTTACAAGTAGTCCAGAGGACTCCTAACTCGCTAAGACCTCGTCACAGCCGAATGTTTTGGAGACGCTAAATGACTAAAGGGAATTATTAAAACGATATCGGTTGGACCGCGAAGGGACTGAAGTTGTGGTTGAGTTGGTGAGGGGCACTTAACATTCCCAATCAACTGAAACAATCCGATAACGCCGGAGTTAAAATGTTTGGCAACACTCCGGTATTTGGCTGCGGGGGAAATGCAGCTCTTTGCACAGGACTAGTATTACCTGGGGACCTCAAGTGATTTAGAAATCATCCCACCACGTCTGTGTTTCGTGTGGCGCATTCGCACAGGATAAGCGAAGTCTGTGTTTTAATTTTAATTTACTGACATTTCCAGACATTTCCCCTTACTGGAGCAGCACAACGGTTAGATATGGATATTTTTAAAATAATAACTGGTGAGCCTGTTGAAAGATGGAAAAGTGTTCCTTACCGCATGCTGCCATGCATGTAATCCATCTAATCATCTTTCGAGATTTCGCTCTTCTGATGAGCCTCCTGAATTTGCACCCAAAATGCTGTCAAAACTTTCATTTATAATTCCCAGCACAGCCTCCGTAACTCTCCACCGGGAAAAAGGCAGAAAAAAGGTGGAAAACACAGAAAACCTTAAGAAAAACAAAAAGGACCCCAAATCACAGAGATGCCGATTCACACGGGACTAATATTATCACATGACCTCTGTGGTTGGTGAAATATGGGAGGTCATTTGCGGTGGAATTTTAAGTTTACACATTACAGACGTGGCAGATTCACACAGGATTAAGATCACAGACGACCTCCACAATTATTGCAAATTACTGGAGGTCCTCAGGTTATACTAGTCCTGTGTGAATAGGGCTTCAGTAATTAGTGTCATAACTAACATAAAATTGTCAGAATAAATCAGATGAGAGACTTTGCTCTGTATAAATAAACAGTGGAGGCTGTCTGAGGCCCCTCTCACCCCTCACAGTACAGAATGGTTCAGTCCAAACAGCTTCACAGCAGAGTGGCTGCTGCTCATCAACATGTCTTTACCCAAGAAAATAAAACCAGGGAGCCTTAAAGGAAAGGAAAAGGCAGAAAGGAAAGGAAGCAAGGAGAGGAAGACAACTGCTCCCACATTTCTTTGTAAAGAAAGGTGAGCACAGTTCACAGCTGACACAGTTTAAGAACAGTTACAGCTGATAATAATGTCAGCAGCTGTAAAGACTGAAGGCAGTCAGACAGCATGAATCTAGTTTCTCAGTTTGAGCAGCAGCAGGTTCTTCATCCTCATCTCATCCTCATTAAGTGCTGACTGAAAGTTATTATTACAAGTCATCATTTCACATTCAGGTGAAAACAGTTCAAATGTGGAGCCATATTTAGCTCCTTTCTCTGTAAGACAGCAGGACATGTTTGTATCAGAGGATTCATTTCAGTTTCAAGATTTCTATGATGCTTATGGCTTAAATAAATCTTAAAAACTGTTGATGTTAATGTCAGATGATCCTCCATCATTTTCAGAGGGTTCAAAGAAAGCCAAGAACTGAGGTGGAGAATAATTCCAACTTTAAGATCCTGGTGATCAATGAGGCAGAGTTTAATTAAAATAAACATGTTGTTCTGTTAGATTATGTTAGAAAACAGAGCGACCATCAGACTGCAGTTTCATTTCTGTTCAAACAAGACAAGTTCATTTAAAGAAATCAAGTTACCTTGTTTGTTTCAGTGTGTCACTATTACTGTTGCATTCTAGTCAGATTTAATTATTTTCTTTATAAAAAATAAGATTTAGTCGAACAGATACGTCAAGTGCATCATCATCATCATCAGCAGCAGCAGCAGCAGCAGCAGCAGCTATCTGTCAGTCTGTCAGCCCCATATACAGTAAAACAGCCTATAATCCATATTTATGTCAGAATGATTTTCATGTATTAAACAGTTGTGAAATAAAAAGATCATATGTGTGTGTATATATAATATAGTTGACTACAACAGAGTGTGTGGTCAGTAGTTTGGGACTCTCACCTTCCTGCTCTGCAGTAGAACACAGGAGAACATTTCTGCTGCATGCAGACTGTGTGACTCAATACAATCAGAGAAATGTTTCTATTCTCTGGAAATCAGCAGATTAAATCCCAACAACCATACAGCCTCATATCTGTATTTATTCAGCCCAAATCCAAAGCCAGCAGCTGTGAGTCTGCAGCTGTGGAGATAAATCAGAGCTGCAGGACAACAAGGAGACAGTGAGCAGTAACAAGTAACTGTCATGTTGTTCTGTTCACTAATATGGGAATGACAGTCACAAATATCATTACAATGCAGTTTTATAGAAAACAGCATCACATGTTTTCTCCGGCCTGAACAAGGGCCCAGTTAGATTTCTGTTCACGGGCCCTAAATCCCTGGCAGCACCCTGCCTAGCTGAGACCACCAGAGACCAGAACCAGACTGAGACACTGAAGTTAAAAAGTCTCTGTTAGCTTCCTGCCGGGTGTCTCAGCTCAGGGGGTTCTGGTCCGGTCCAGCTTCCTGCTGGGTGTCTCAGCTCAGGGGGTTCTGGTCCGGTCCAGCTTCCTGCTGGGTGTCTCAGCTCAGGGGGTTCTGGTCCGGTCCAGCTTCCAGACTGTAGCCCAGATGGATGTTCCATCACACTTGTTCTTTGGTCTGCAGCGTCAGAATGGACAGCAGAGGTTCATTCCCAGTTTCAGGTCTGACACTGGGCAGCTGCTGACTGATCACACTGCAATCCACAAACATGCTGTCAACTTTTCCAGTGAGCTGTTTGAATGTGAGCACAGAGAGCAGCAGGCAGCGTCTCTCAGCTTCTACACTGGTCTTCCTCAGGCTGAGCAGCAGAGTCATGTAGAGCTGGAAGCAGCTCTCTGCTCTGAGGAGCTCTATGCTGCTCTGCAGAGCATCAGAGTGGGAAAGCTCCAGGAACAGACGTCTACCTGTTGACTGTTAAAGTCTGTTGGTCACAGAGTGAAGCTGTCAGTGTTGGTGGAGTGGAGAAGAAGCTCAGTGTGTCTGGAGGGTTGATCTGGAAGACGGGGCTGAAATACTGAGGAGTGTTTTTAGGTGATCCTTCATTTGTTCTTCAGAACTGGAGAATGTTAAAGGTCGTCTAGCGAGGTGGAAGTGGATTAAAACAAAAATGTCCTACAGAGGTCGAGTTCTCACCACCAACAGTTTAGTATGGTCCACTTTATGGCATCAGCTGTCAGGTGTTGTGTTTGTCTCTGTCATTAACTCTGATGTGAGTCCTGTCTGTCCATGTTGTCTCATCCTGAGACTGTTTCTCATTGTTTCATGGAGTGTTGTCGACTGCTGCCTCTGTTTGTGATGTTGGAACATGTTTTCAGACTATTTGGGGAGTTTTTTAGAAGCAGAAGTTCATTCTGGGCTGCAGGTCCTCTCAGAGAAATAAAGACAAATGGCAGCTTCTTCATTTCATTGTGTGGAGGACAAAGATGTTGGTGTATCTGAGCAGAAGAAACAGAACAGAGACAGCTGTGGATGATGATGCTGTTTTACTGTCTGTAAAAATGTTGAAAGCTCGTTTAAAACTAGATTTTAATTATTCCAGAATGATGAAAGATGTGTAAAGTTTTCCAGTGTGTGGTGTTATAAACATGTTCTGTTGTGTTGTTGATGACCAGCTGTTCTTTGGACGTGACTGACATGATTTAGATTCTGTGAATCTTCATTTATTGACCGTGTTGTTTTCTGATTGACTGACATCAATCAGCTGATTGATTTCCAATCAGAGTTGACAGTATTGATCTGAATGTGATGTTTTTATTTGATCCAGAAGAAAGTTGAAGGAACGAGCTGAAAGAAACAACAAATCTTTTCATCACTTAGAACAAAGAAATGCAGCTTTAATAGTTTGTATCAGTTATTGATTGATGATCAGTTCTCAGCTGATTCAACAAATCTTCACTTCCTGTTGAAGAAGTTGATCAAAGAAAATGTTAAATTTGACGTCCAGAAATGTGAAAGTGACAAAGAGAAGCAACAAACAGCAGTTGAACACTGAGATGAGACATTACTGTGAAGACCACAGGGACAAAACATCACAACACCATCAGGACTCTGATCATGTCCAACACCTGGAAAACCTGGTTTTACTTCCTGTGTTTCTGTCCCCTGTTACCTGCTGGTCTCACCTGGTTCTGTCCTTCAGCTTCCTCTACTACTTTGTAATCAGTCAATAAAGTTATTCAAAACTGCTGCTGCTGTCTGAACAGCTGATGTTGTGCTTTGTTTCCTCTCAGTCTGTCCAGTGGAGGTGGAGGTGGAGGAGGGGGAGGAGTCTGTCCAGCTGCCCTTCAGAACTACACCTGACCTGCCTGAGGACGCTACAGTGAGGTGGAGACGCTATGCACGCCCAAACAGGACAGTCCACCTGTATGAGAACGGATCTGACCAGCCTGATAATCAGCACCAGGTTTACAAAGACCGAACAGAGATGAAGAAAGACCTGCTGAAGACTGGAGACCTCAGTCTGACCCTGAAACACCCCAAAGAGACAGACACAGGAGAATACTGGTGTGGAGTCTTCAACAAGAACGGAGACCTGAGAGAGAAAACAGTAGAGCTCAAAGTCAAAGGTCAGTATGAAGATACAGAACAGACGTCTGTGTGTCTGTCTGTGATTGGCTGCTTGTCTCTAATTGTCTCTGTCTCCTCTGCAGGGAGAATTCAGATCAAAGATCAAACTGATCCGACTCCTCTGATGGCTGATCAATCTGTTTGATCGGTCTGTTGGTCAATCTTTGATTATTGATCTGATGTGACTTTGGATCAGAGACTAAATGGAGGTGAAGGAGCTGATGGAGGACGGATGAAGACAGGAGGACGCTTCGTCAGCTTCTTCTTCACTCTGACTCTCACACAGTCTACACACTCACTATTGATGACTATTGATCAGTGACGTCAGAGTGATGTCAGAGTGATGTCAGAGTGATGTCACATGTGGTTTAGATCCTTTGAACTCTGACAGTAAAGTGTAAATACAACCTCAGATGTAGAGACAGCAGGTCTCTGCAGTAACAACATGTATCATTACCTTTACAGAGTGTCTGCAGATAGAAACACTCACATTTAACACCTTTAATAATAGAATACATGATAAAAGTTGTAATAAGGGAACAAATTCACAAATGTCACAAAATAAAGAGAAACACTAAAACATCCCTCATTAATCTGAAGTCGTTTATTTACAGGTCCAGAACTTTAATGGCGTCTGACCACAGTTAGAAACTTCAGACCAAACCTTCGATGGAAATACTCACCAAAAGTCAAATATATATACATATAATGCATAAATGAATTATTGCTGTAAAGTTTTAAAATAAGATAATGTGTTTGTAACATCTCGACAGGAGCTAGAAATACTAGCTGTGTATGTTGATGATCTGATGTTGATCACAGAATCAACAGAAAGCGTGGATGAGTTGAAACAACCTTTCAAGAAGCGCTACAAGATGACGCACATGGGAGCTGTCCTGTATCCTGGGCATCTCTGTTGTCCAAGACAAAGCAAAGAACTGAGTCTTTCTTCATCAGAAGCATCACATTGAAACCATTCGCCAGAACCCCATTGCAACCCCTGCTGATGCAAATGTAAAGTTGAGAAAAGATGATGGTGTCAGTAAACCCGTGAACCCCAAGCACTCATCAGTCCATGGTAGGTAGTTTACTGTACGCTGCAATGGCCACACGACCAGACACAGCACAAGCAGTGAGTGTTGTGTCAAAGTTCAATGCAAATCCAAATGCTGCACATCTGACGGCTGTGAAGAGAATGTTTCCATACTTGATGGGTGCAGTGAACGTTGCCCTCAAGTCTGAGCAGTCAGAGTCAGGAACTGTGATTGGTTTCTCAGATGCTGATTGGGCCGGAGATCAGGATGACCGTCGCTCAACAACTGGTAATATATTGTTCCTGAGTTGGTTCAGCAAGAAACAGGCAACTGTTGCACTTTCAACAGCAGAAGCTGAGTATGTCGCACTCAGCCAAGCAGCTCAAGAAGGAACCTGGCTGAAGAGACTGCTGACTGATCTTGGAATGAGTGATTCTCCTACAGTGACCATGGAGGACAATCAAGGAGACATCGCAATCACAAAGACTCCTGTCAGTCATTCTAAACATAAAAACAGACTAAACACAGAGACATTCACTACCATTACATTGGTGAATGTGTGCAGAATGGGCAAATACGAGTGCAGTATTGTCCAACAGCTGATATGAAGGCAGATATCTTGACCAAGCCACTGACAAGACAGAAGTTTGAGTCCCTCAGAGGAGAGATTGGACTTTACCCTGTTTAAGTCTGCCTACTATGCTCACTGTACTGTTTACTGCTCAATATGTTATGGAGCCTGTAAGCAAGGTAAAAAGAAGTAAGGAAAAATAATCTGGGATTTATTATGTTGGCATTATTTGTGAGGTCAAGCACTGATCTTAGTTGTGGAAATTGCTTAAGTGCTTAAATGCTGGTGTAAAATTAAGTGGGAGTGTAAAAACAGTAATTTGACATGTTGAGAAGGCGTTGTACCGCCACCTAGTGACTGCTTTAGAAAAGTGTTTTCTGTTCTGAATAAAGACTCGTGAAATAACGACACTCACACATCTTCATGTACACAGACATGGAGATCAAATCTGATGGATCAGAGTCACTTTTAAATATTCTATATTCTATTCTATATTCTATTACATTATATATAGTATATATGGAGCAAGTTCATGTAGATAGTTCCCTATAAATTAATCCAGTGGTTGAATTAAAGGTAGCTGTGTTCTTCATATCAAACACTCATTATGTACCTTATGTAGGCTCCTTCTTGGAAAGTCCCCAGACTCCCTTAAAAAATATCTCAATTTACTGAGTTGTTGAGTTAAGAGACACTTTATCAACTCCGTGAAACTCTGTCTACATCACTTTCTGAACTATTCGAGCCTTCTTGTTCATTCGGTAAACGTTTTACATGAAGATATTCCTTTCTTTGTGTTAAAATAACGACATGTTCACACGTTAGAATGAAAACAAAGGAGGTTCGGTTAACGCGCAGCTGCGAGGTTTGTCCCAGTGGAGTTGCCGTAGCAAACCGTCAGAGGCTCGCGCTGCTGCGCCGCTCAGGTCGCTTTTCTTCTGATTATTGATGATCGATCAGAGATGACCCGTCCACGGTAGTGACGTAGTGACAGTCTGGATGAACGTGTGTGATGGACTTTGTGCTGTTTGCTCTCAGACTCACATCCCGCCAGATACAAGTAAACACACTTTAGCTTAGCATGCTAGCTGTAAACAGTGTGACTGTGTGAAAATGTCTAAAGTCCAGATTCTGAGATCGTTGGTGAAGCAGCGACTGACTGCGGCTGCTGAGGAGATATGTGCGCTGTTTGAAAGGACGATAGCAGAGTACGAGGAGGAACTGTGTCGGTCCACAGAGCAGAACCAGCGACACCGGAACCTACTGGACTCTGCTTTAACGCCTCAGCTTCGGTTACACAGAGCAGGTTCGTTCTCCTCCTTCTTCACTGTCGGCACCGACACAAATCTGCATCTTTGTTCAATAGCTTCCGGGTCATGTGACCCACTGACCCAGAACCAGAGCCGAACTGTGTCCAGATTCTGGTTGAGTGAGACACATCTCTTTGTATTGGACTTTAGTGCTTTTTCTGCTATCAGTTAATAATCTGTTGGGTAATCAGCATTTTTATCAATTGATTAGATTAGATATAACTTTAGATATATTATTAGTTTAGATATAACTTTTGCACATGTGACAGGTTGTGTCTGTGGTGGTTCTGTCCTCTTTGTGTCTGGGGTCCAGGAAGGACAGCACGGCCACACAGGACTTGCTCTCAGTCTGGTTCCTTTTTAATGTAACAATGCCGGTACAAAGGTTCTGTTTACTGGTCCAAACATCAGCAACACACAGTTGTAATCTACAGTGAGATGCAACTGCAATCATTCAGATTCCAGCTCGGGAGTATTTTCCTTTAACTTTGAGAAAAGACTAATATAAAATACATTTCAATATTATTATAGTCTTTTTCTGTATTCTTCAGTATAACACAAACATGTGATCGTATAATGGTAATATTATGTACGACTCTGTCATCTGATTCTCACTGTATGAGCACCTAAACAACGAGAGCTATTCTCTTTTACAATTACAAGATCCGAAAAACATTGTAAATAAACATTTTGTCCATAGACAATGAGGAAGAAAACACACATTTGAAATGACGTCTGGAAGGAGTCCTTTGGCCTCCAGACCTAAATGGTGATTCCTGTCTGTCTCCGGCACCCTGCAGATACACATTACACATGTGCCCCCACACCTTCCCCCCACCGTGCTGTTCACACTCTCCAAAGAGCAGACGCCCTCCCTTTGCCTTTTGTTTACCTTTTGTTTAAACCTGCCCTTCCTTGTTCCTTGTTCTTACTGTATCAAATGCTACTGTTTCAGTTGCTCTGGGTCCACTCAGCGGCTCAGATCCGCTCAGTCCACCAGTTTACCGCTATTCTTTGAATAAAACACATCACCGCAGGAAAGTGCTCAAAGGGGACTTGAATGATTCCTTCAACAGTGGCAAGACAGATATATTGTTTTTAACACACCTGTTAAGAAGCTGCCACTCAGTGGAGACAGATGGACAGATGCTAACCAGCTGAGAACTGGGCACCTGTTAGCTTCAGGTAGCGCTGGAAGCTGCAGACTCTGGCTGGGTGCCACGTGTTCACGGTTATTTCTATTCACGTTGAGCGAGTAGACAATTTAGAGTTAACAACCCTGCGATCACAGAAGTGTGAGTATTGCAGTGCAAATATTTACTTTCTGTTTTGTCTAAATGCAGCATAAAACCTTTATTGTGGGTGCAAGAAATGTGAAATTAGAGGTTATCAAGGAGCATGAAGCGGCAAAATGTAGGTGCAGAAAGACAAATGTATGAATTTTGAATCAACATTTAACTTGTGATTGTTGCAGATGTCCAGCAGCTGTTGTTTGGTCAGAAAAAGGTTTGTCCTGAGCAGCAGGAGTGGAGCTCCAGTCTGGACCAGCAGGACCCAGAGCCCCCACACATTAAAGATGAACAGGAGGAACTGTGGACTAATCAGGAGGAAGCTGATATCACTGAGTTCACATTCACTCTTGTTCCTGTGAAGAATGAAGATGATGATGAAGAGAAACCGCAGTCCTCGCAGCTTCATCAAAGACAAACTGAACAGATGGAAACAGAAGCTGGCGGACAGGACTGTGGTGGACCAGAACCAGCCAGGAACTCAGTTCCAGATAGACATTTACAATCAGAGACTGAAGACAGGACAGGAGACTCTCCTGAACCTGAAGCTGAAGACTCTCCTGAACCTGAGGCTGAAGACTCTCCTGAACCTCTGGCTGAAGACTCTCCTGAACCTGAGGCTGAAGACTCTCCTGAACCTCAGGCTGAAGACTCTCCTGAACCTGAGGCTGAAGTTAATGATGATGTTTGGAGTGAGACCAAAGAAGCTCAGTCAAGTTTAAACTCTCAGAAAAACATTGAAGTCCCTGTAAGTGGTGTAGGATGTGGTACTGACAATGAACAGTTTACTTCCTCTGACTGTGGTGAAAGATCTAGCAAAAACTCAAAACTGAGAATTTTTAAGAGGATTCACACAGGAAAGAAACCATTTAGTTGTGGTGAATGTGGTAAAAGATTCATTGGAGAGCGCGATCTTATCACACACACAAAGATTCACACAGGAGAGAAACCATTCAGTTGTGGTGAATGTGGTAAAAGATTCAGCCAACAGCAAAATCTTATCACACACACAAAGATTCACACAGGAGAGAAACCATTCAGTTGTGGTGTATGTGGTAAAAGATTCAGCCAACAGCAAAATCTTATCACACACACAAAGATTCACACAGGGGAGAAACCGTTCAGTTACGATGAATGTGGTTAAAGATTCCGCCAACAGCAACACGTTACCGCACACATCAGGATTCACACAGAAGAAAAAACATGTATTTCGTCTAAATGTGGTAAATTATTGAATAATAAATTAAGACATAAGTGTTGGGCCTCATGCCAATGGCTCAAACAACGGAGAAGGCCTGTATGGGAAATCAAAATCCTAACTACTCGGGCCATATCAACCTGAGGAATTTAAGAACAAAGGAACCGGGAAAGCTCCCGATCGTCCTGATTGTCACTCCACTCCTGCTCACATGCAATCAAACTGCACAAGAAGCCAAAGACTACGTAGCCGCTATCTTTGTTAAAATTTTGTGTGCTCATGAAGTGATCACCTTTGGTCGATACACTCATTGCCGCTATTTTTGAATTCGGGGTATCTGATTCAACAGAATGGGAATCATCACCTCGGAATTCGCGTGACTTCGCCAAGTCACGTTTGGCGTTTCCTGTAGTCTCTCCAACGGGATTTCCCAAGTCACGCCAGTTAATTTTGTAGTCCGGCGAACGTGACTTCTCAAGCCACATTCAGTAGTTTTTGCAAGGTACTCCTGCCCCCCAACACACACACACACACACACACACACACACACTCATATCTCCATTTATATGTTTGTTTTGGCTTTGCTCATGTTTTTGTAGTGCTAGTTGTAGAGAGCAACTGTTAAAGTATGTGGTTTGTGTTTTGGAGAAAACTTAATAAACACTGTTGATGATGACTGAGCAGCATCTGTGATTATTTTGCACATTCCCATATTATGATAACAGCTGGTTGAGACGGTCAGTTCTCTGATTTACGCCTTCCACCTCATCGAATTATTTATATTTTCATAATTTTAACAATTCTTTATTAACTTCAGGCTTTGACAGTAGAAGCACATCATTTGATTATTGACCCCTGACTTCAGGGTGGTGCCCCGTGTTCATTAATTAATCACAGTAACCCACGTCTCATTAATTAACAATAAAAATTGAATTGATAATCAATAATCAAGTAATATCCAAATTGATTCCCAGCATAATAGAAGTAGATCAACTGAACCACATACACTCGACTGCCATGATGACGGCGAGCGGAACAAGCTACTGCGAACGTGAGTTGTTAAAAACCTTCTTTTTAGTAAAGTCTGTGTACACAAACAATGTTCTGAATGCTTGTGTTCATGTGTAGAGACCCTGGTGATACTACGAGCAAAGTTTCATGTGTTGAGCCTTCTTACTGTTTTGAAAATAGAGATTTTGATGCTATCGTGAAAGTGCCCGTAGCACTCCCATTGAAAATGACTTTGAGCAGAAAATGAAAATACGATAAATCTTAAAAGTGCCTCTTTCGTTGTAATTATGCTTTTACTTGAAGGTTTGACTCATATACATTCACAAAAAAAGCCAAGGTTGCATTTTGACGAGTTTCATTTTAATCACTGATGTTCTCGTAAACAACCACCAGAGGGCGACATGAGCACAGCAGGATTATTACCTCTGATAACGTTTCCACTTCTGGACCTCAGTACACTTCTGAGGTATTTGTACTTTACTTCTGCAAATATGTACTTTTTACTCCACTACAACAACATTTATTAAAAATATTGTTTTAGTTACTTTACAGATTACATTCTACGTCAGAGCTGAATCAGCACTTTGAAATTCATTTATTTGATGAACAATCTGATTAAAAACATCCGTCATATTCATACAAATAATCTGAAAAGTGTTGAATATGCTTTAGTATATTTACTTGTGACTTGAGGGTCACGCTTCACTTCAGGTCTGTAAATGTAGGAGGTGTTAGTGACAAAGCAATGTTTTGTCGTTTCTCTCAGTTTTACCCCAGTTATCTCAAAATGTATTAAAACGTAAATTAATAAAGAAATTCTTGTGATGAACTCCAACTGGATCCTGATGAGCTTCTGATGTTCAGTGAAGTTAAATATATTGTCTTGTTGTCTCATTAGCAGAATATTATTACTACATCATGTTTGGGTGATTTCTTTTAGACATCTTGAGCTCATTATTTTGGTAAGTGGAAGTAATTTCAAAGACGCTGCTTGCTGAGACATTTCCCCACTGACAGAGGAGATCAACATTAGATTACTGTGATTTACACATTTAGAGGAGGATTCAGTGAGAGAGTGGCGAGGGAAGGTGACAGTCTCAGTGTTATAAACTCAGCTATCAGTCTGGTTTTCTGCACCACGTCCCTGACTGACCACATTAACTAGGCTGGTAGAGTCCATACCAACACTGACTGTATCACTAGCAGGCTCTCTAGTCACCTGCGACCTGCCGAGTGCTACATCCCTCGTGTTAAGCCTTCTCAATCAACTGTCTATGTTGCTGAATACAACAGGAAGCGTCACAGGAGGCAGCGTCTAACGTGATTTACTGGAAACAGCTGAAAGTGAAAGTTCAGTTCAGTCCTGGTGTCAGTGGACGGTCAGGAGCGGCAAAGTGACGACTGGTTGTGAACTGATGTCCTCCATGTGTTTCTGAAGTGAAGCTCAGTAAAGAGGACTTTGTGCTTGTTGTAGCTGTGACAGGAAGATGAAGATGTTTGTGGTGTTTGTGATCCTCGTGCACGGTAAGATAACCTTCCTCCCTCTGATCTGATCGTCACCTCGGTCCAACGTCATGTCTCTAATGTGGACCTGTGTCATCTTCACTTCATCAGTGTGTTTCAGCTGCAGGACCATGTTTTCTTCACAGAAACACATGAAGAACAGATTAAAGGCAGCAGATGTTCACTGTGTCTTTAAACCCTGATGAATGAACACTCAGTACAAATATAAATGCAGGATTTATTGCACAGGTGTTGTTTGGACTGCTCACAATCAAAGGTCGCTCTAAGATGTTTCCTCTCACAACACAATGAAAGAGACATGTTGGCTGCAGGAATGTCCAGCAGAGCTGTTCCCGTCAGCTGAAGGGAATCAGACTGCACATTTCAGAGTGGCCTTTTATTGTGACCAGTTCAAAGACCACCTGTGTAATAACCTGCTGTTTAATGCCACACCTGTCAGGTGGGTGGATTATCTTGGCAGAGAGGACGAGCTCACTAACACACATTTTAACAAACTGCTGCTGAGAGAAACCATTCTTGTGTGCATAAAAAAGTCTTAAATCTTTGAGTTCAACTTGAGAAAAATGTGCTTAGTGTTGTGTTGATATTTGTGTTGAGTGTAGAAGATTGTACAGTCACACTGTCCTCAGTTTTATGGCCTGTTGCATTAACTGTACGGGACAAAGTCCACACAAATGATTTATTGAAACTCATTTATTAGTTTGGTGCTGAAGGTGTGTCATGTTCGATTGCACCACAGAGACGTCAGGTTCTTCTACTCCGGTCCAAACTGAACAAAATTTTAAAGACTGTGAGGGCAGGAGCGCTTCATGACACATGTAGAGATAAAAATCACAAGAAAACTCTGTTAAACTTTATTGTCTCAGCATGGACATGTTAAACCTTAAAGACCAAAGACTCTGAAGTGTTTGTCATCATTTCTTCATCAGGGAGTCAAACAGAAAACTTTGCCCGTAGCATCACCAGGGTCTCTACTCATGAACACAAGCATTGAGAACATTGTTTGTGTACACAGAATGCGACCTGACAGGCAGGAGAGTAATGGTGAACCGCTCCTCAAACGTGCCTGTCAGGTCGCACTCAGGGATCCACACTTTTTGCCTGCCATGACGGTGATGCGCAGGAGATGCAGCAGCTAACGTGGGTCATTCGAAAACCTTCTTTTTCATAAACTCTGTGTACACAAACAATGTTCTCAATGCTCGTGTTCATGTGTAGAGACCCTGGTGATGCTACGAGCAAAGTTTCATGTTGTGTCGAGCCTTCGTACTGTTTTAAAAATAGAGATTTTGATGCTAGCGTATCATGCCCAGAGCACTCCCGTTCAAAATGAATGTGTCCAAAACCGAAACTACGGTAAATCTTAAAAGTGCCTCTTTCCTCGCAACTATGCTTTTACACGAAGGTTTGACTCATTTTCAATCCCACATAAAGCCTCGGTTGCTTTTTGGTGAGAGTTTTGTTTTAAATCTGCAGCTTGTCTGAAACATCAACAGGGACATAAGGAGGTCAAAGTGTCCTCTACAACAGTGGTCCCCAGCCCCTGGGCCATGGGTCATTTGGTACCAGGCCGCAAAGAAATAATGTATAACTTACATTATTTCCGTTTTATTTATTATCTGAGTCTGAACAATGTTTTATTTTGGAAAATGACCGGATTCTCTCCGTTACATCCATCTATGACTCACTCTTGGCGCTTGTCAAGACACTTGTCTCTGTCACGTGATACGTTACCGCTAAAATTAAACCCACAAGCTAGCAAAATAAGTAAAAAACAAACGTCTTTGTAAAACTTCTTTGTGAAGGGGAAAGTGAGGCGACAGAAGAGCCTACAACTTCAAAGAAAAAAAAGCTGCATTGAACCTGACAATACCAGGAGTCTTAAAATATGTATTTATACATCACTGGGGCGCAGGTTGACGAGTCTATAGATATTGACACCAAGGCAACACTACTTGTTTACGTGTGATATCTTTATCTGGAGGATGTGTATGAGGATATGTCGTGCACTATCGTTGCCAACCAAAACCACAGCTGCAGAACTATTCAAGTCGCTGGATGATTACATATCATAAAAACTGAAATGGTCCTTTTGTGTCTGCATATGCACAGACAGAGCTGCCGCCGTGACCGAACGGCTGTCTGGTTTAACTGCTCAGATTAAAGAGGTTGCACCTGAATGTGATTCTACACATTGTGTCATTCACAGGGAAATTCTGGCTAGCTGAAAAATGCCACCGGAACATAACAGCGTATTGAATGATTTCGTTAAAGTTATTAACCACATCAAAGCACATGCCCTGAAGAAAAAAAGCTGTATTTAACAGACAATACCTGACAATACAATGCCTGTTCGGGCAGCTTTGTGAGGAGATGGACGCAGAGCACAGACACCTTCTCTTATACACAGAAATAAGATCCCAAGGGAGATCGCTGGCCAGAGTGTTTGAATTAAGAGAGCCGCTGCAGAGATTTCTCTCAGAAAAAAAAGTCACCGCTGGCAGCACATTTTTAGTGACGAGGAATGGGTCACAAAACTCGCTTACTTGTGCGACATATTCAACCTGCTCAATGAACTCAATCTGTCACTTCAGGGGAAAATGTCAACTGTCTTCAAGTTGGCAGATATTGTAGCTGCATTTAAAGCCAAACTGGATTTTGTGGGGACGGCACGTGAACAGAGGTATATTTGACATGTTTCAAACATTAGCGGGGATTTTGGAAGAGACTGAGCCCGAGCCTTCATTCTCCCAACTGGTGCACGATCACCTGTCTTTGCTTTTAAAAGAGTTCGAGCGCTACTTCCCAACCAAAAGAGACACAAACTGCCAAGGAATGGATCCGCAACCCATTTGTCAACAAACCAGGTGAATCTAGCATGTATATGCAAGAAGAAGATGAACTGCTGGAGATCGCAAATGACGGCGGCCTTAAAAGTATGTTCGAGACAACAACTCTACTGTCGTTCTGGATTAAAGTGACGACAGAATATCCTCAGATCGCCACAGCAGCACTGAAAACCCTGTTGCCATTTCCGACATCCTATTTGTGTGAAGCGGGGTTTTCTGCAGTGAAAGCAACCAAAACAAAATTATGGAGTAGACTGGACATAAGCAACATACTTCGGGTGTTATTGTCTCCTATTACCCCTAGATGGGAGCGTCTCGTTGCAGAGAAACAAGCTCAGGGCTCCTGCTGATTCAGTATTGTAGTGAGTTACACTTTTCATGCACTTTATATTTGTTTTTGTGGTGTATCTTATTTTGAAGGCATGTTTAAACGTTACCATAGCGACCAGAGAGTGTTAGGGGGGAGAGAGGATGTTACTCATGTTATGATCTTGGCGCGATTTTACGAGGATGCTGCTAAAGTTGCATACGAGTACACAGTGGATTCGCGTTTATTATTATATATACATATATACAGTTTTTATGCCGGTCGTATCATTTTATTTTGCTGTATTTATCCGCCACACCTTAAAGGCCACTCCGTACAAATATCGTCTCACGTAAAACAGGTCCGTTGCGCAAAAAAGGTTGAGGACCGCTGCTCTACAACATATGATGATGTCATGCTACTTTATTATCTGGCAGATGTAAAATCATAACGTTACGTTATGATGTTATATCATAATGACAGTGTCTCTGTTGGGCTGTTCTTGATGAGAAATTTCTCTGACCTGATGGATTTGTTGCTAACACTGTAACATACCTCAAGTGTCCAGTTGTCCCACACAGAGTTTAAAACCCTCCTCCTCTTAGTTAGAAGAGAAGAAGCCTCTTGGATGAGAGGTGAAACGTCTTCAACAAACTGAAGCAAGTCCAATTGACAACGATACATCGCTTTGAGGTACTTCCACTCCAAGCTATTTATTTTATAACTTGAGTTACTAGTTAGCTGTTTTGGAATCAGTCGACTGGATTGCTTCAGCTGGCTGCTGCCACATGGCTGCAATGTAATTCTTTGGGGCAACTGTGACAACCTCAGCACATAGGCTAAGGTTGTTATTCTAAGAGTCTCAAAACACTAAAGAAAACTTTCCTAAAGAATAAGATCCTTTTTGTTTTCTTCAAGAAAAAAATCTTGATCTGAAGTCTCGAGACGTGAGTTGTGTCCTCATCGAGAAATCAAATCTGACAAAATCTGTTAAATATTCAGCCATGACTTACAAAGAAGTCCCTCGAGGTAAACGTCAAACTCCTCTCTCTCTGATGTTTCCACCGTCATCTTCGTCATCTTTATTTGATCACATATCATACAATGTACAATATAGTGAAACTGCGACTGTGCATGTAACCAGCAGTGGGCAATGTATGCACCATTATTACTAATATTAATTTAGTTGGTGCAACCTTTAAATGTCAACTGCCCCTGTACTTCATCCTAAATAATAAAATATGATCAAACTAGACTACTCCTGAATTTAACAAATGTAATAATGAAGCTTTGCTGACAGCAGCCTCACATGTGGATGTAAATGTTGGCCTTCATTCACACAGAGTCTGAGTTGAGCTTTAGCAGCACAGTTTACAGGCTGCACACACTGCAGAGGACCACCTTCACTCATGACATGAAATAAGGCTGCTGTCATTGACCCTCTCTGTCTGTGTGACCTCACAGTTTCCCAGCATGCCTCAGCTGTGGAGCTGTATGAGGGGGACCCGTTTGTCCTGCTGCCCTGTGATTTTCCTGCTGGTGAACTGGATGAGCCCTCAGTGGTGTGGAGCCGCTACGATCTCAATCCTTCAACTGTCCACCAGCGTCAGCAGGAAGGTGATGAATTTAAAGACCAAAACCAGCTTTACAGCGGCCGAACATCCATGAAGACTGACGCTCTGGAAACTGGAGACCTCAGCCTCCATCTGACAAAACTCCAGCTCTCTGACAGCGGCTCCTACACCTGCACCGTCAGATGGTTCAGAATGGGGATAGAAAGAGAAAGAAGAGTGACGAATGTACAGCTGCAGGTCAAAGGTCAGCAACTAACCCTAAAGCCTCCTGTAGATACAGATCAGAGGTCAGAGGTCAGAGGTCATGTTCTTTATGTTTCTGGTTCCCACAGAACGATTCCCATCCTGGGCCAAAGCTCTCCTGGTTCTCCTGGTTCTTGGACTTCTTGTTTCTGGAGCTCTTTTAGTACATTTTAGGCACTATTTCATGTCAGGTATGTCACTACTACTACACTACCCATCATGCACCTGGGCAACATCTTTACTCTGGTAGCTCCCTGACTGTTGAGACAGACTGTCAACAGTGAGGTCTGGGATTATAAGAGAAGGATGAGACAGTGAGGTCTGGGATTATAAGAGAAGGATGAGACAGTGAGGTCTGGGATTATAAAAGGATGAGACAGTGAGGTCATGTTACCATCACAGTTCCTGCTGCTGTCTGTACAGCTGATGTTGTGGTTTGTTGTCCTCTCAGTCTACCAGGTGGAGGTGGATTCAAGGGTGGAGTCTGTCCAGCTGCCCTGCAAAACCACAGTTTGCCAGCCAAAAAACGGTGGAGTGGAGTGGAGGGACGGAAACGATAGGAAGGTCCATGTGTATCAGAACGGTTCTGACCAGCCTGAAGAACAGCACAGATATTACAGTGGTCGAACAGAGATGAAGAGAAACCTGCTGGAACCTGGAGACCTCAGTCTGACCCTGAAATACCTCACAGACACAGACAGTAACACCTACACCTGCACCGTCTACAACAGGGAGGAAGACAAACTGATGGAGAAACAAGTGGTGCTGAAGGTCAAAGGTCAGTTCTCTCTCTCTCTCTCTCTCTCTCTCTTAGTGAGTGTGGATGTACATTTCAGTGAGCAAGTGTGTTTCTATCTTTTGTGTGTTTGTGTGTTAGATTTATTACTGCAGTAATATTCTGTGCTGTAGTTTTAGTGGATCAGTATCGACCGTCCTCAGCTGGAGACGCTCACACACAGACACAGAGTCAAACTGTCCGACTGTTAATTGCTCTGTGGAGGATCATTGCAGTTCCGCAATCAGAGAAACAGTCTGTTATTACAGTATAAAGTCCAAATCTATGATGAACAATGGAGTGGTTATTTTTCTGGACAGTATTGATAAAGTCAGCACGGTTGTTGAACGAGGTGCAGTGATCCAGGACACCTTTGTTCAGGTGGTACCGCTGGTTCATCCAGCCAGAAACATCATTCTGTCCAGAGTTCCTCCGTTCATTAGTAATGAAATGTTGCAGAGAGAACTGGAGAGACACGGACAGTTAATGTCTCCAGTCAAACTGATTCCTCTGGGCTGTAAATCTCCACACCTGAGACATGTTGTCTCCTTCAGAAGGCAGGTCTTCATGGTTCTGAAGAACACTGAGGAGTTCAGCTGAATGTTGAAGTTCACAGTGGAGGATTCTGATTATACTGTTGATGCATCTTCTGAGAGGATGAAATGTTTTGGATGAATGAGTCAAACAGTTACTTCTTCTTTTTCCTGCTTTGTTCACTCTGTTCTGTTTTACATCTTGTTTCTCTGCTATTGGAGACATAAGAAGAGTGGACTGCTGAAACCTTCTTCAGTCACAAACCAGTAACAGTTGTGGGGCTGGACTTCTTGTTTCCACAAACTTTCTTCCTCAGTCTATAGAAACTGAAGAAGTTATTAAAGGCCGTCTGTTAAAAGTGAGAGCAGTGTGTGAAGACGTAAAGATGGTGGTTATTATTATTGATGCTCCAGCTGTGGGAGTGGAGAGAGTGGTGTTTCTACATGTTTTAAATGAAGTGATTGATAAATGTTTCTAGACAATTCCCTGCCGGGGAATCGCGAAAGTGGGCTGTGCGCTTTGCCCCGTGACAAACAAAAACTGTGAAAGCTAAAGAAAAAGTTGAATCCCACGTTGATAATTTGGACTTTTATCTACGTTTTAAAGTTCGAATGGTGTGTCTTGGTCAAAGTTTGCCAGAGATGTTGATGTTTGAAATCTTTCTTTCGATCTTTTCACCTGGTCTCATTCACTTTGTGTGTGTGTTTGTGTGCATGTGACTGTGTGTGTGTGTGTCTCTCTGTCTCTCTGTGTCTGCGACTTTTTTGATCTAGTCCCATTCATTCCTTATGGGAACGTTTAAGCAGGTATTCGCGACTTATGTCAAAACATGAATATTCGGGAAGACTGATTAATGAGTGTGTGTGTGTCTGTGTATGTGTGTGTTTGCGACTTTTTTGACCTCGTCCCATTCATTTCTAATGGGAAAGTCTACGCAGGTTTTCGCGACATAAGTCGCGAAAACATGAATGTTTTGGCAGACTGATTAATAATCTGTGTGTGTGTGTGTGTGTGTGTGTGTGTGTGTGTGTGTGTGTGTGTGCATGTGTGTGTGTTTGTGAGTCTACAACTTTTTTTAGCCTTGTCCCATTCATTCCTTATGGGAAAGTTTATGCAGGTTTGACTATTCTGTGTCTGACTCTGTGTGTGTGTGTGTGTGTGTGTGTGGGTGTGATAGACAGATAGAGAGACAGAGAGAGACAGAGACAGACGGTCTGGTGTGAAGGTCTACTTCAGTAGCCCTTTTTAGATAGAAAAGGCGGCACATTTGCTCCAAGGTAAGTGCGGCAATGTGCCGGCCTGTCTTTCTAAAACCGAGGCGTAATATTCCTCCTTTTCCAAAAGCCGCCTCTGAGGTAGGCGTAAACATGTGACGTGACGTGAAGCTCGAAGTTGGGCTGTGAACAGTGACATAGAATTTGTCTTCAAAATAAGAGCTTTACATTGCACCCCATTGGAGTTTAGAACTGGGTTCTTAGCGGGGGGCTTTTAATTTGAAAGTAGCGACCATCCTTAGCTTTCCGACATAACATCAAGCTAACACAACAAAACAGCTACAGAGACTGAGGAGACGCTGCATCTCCTGGATCTCAGCGGCTGCTCAGTTGTTCATCTTAATGTCCGCAGGTGAAATGAAGGACTGACTGCTGTGATCAGCTGTTTTTCCTGGTTTTAAAACTCCTCGGTTGTGGGTCGCACAACAGTGCATGTCATCGACACCTCCGCCCACCTCACCCACGGGCCGGCACATTTCCGCCTCGGTTTTAGATAGCAGTCGAGGCGGAAATAAGTGTACCCTCCGAGGCGGAAAATCGGCGGACAAGAACAGACCCCCAATTTGCCGGCCTCTGTCTAAAACCATGGACCAAGCCACCAAAAGGAGGGGCAAATTGGTGGCTTGGTACTCTGTCTAAAAACGGCTAGAGATAGAGACGGACAGGGAGAGAGTCTCTCACTCTCTGTTGGCCCAGCTGATCTTGGTTGCCACGGTGATCGTTGCCGACCAGCCGTGGTAACAGACTGGAACAGCTGATTTCTGAGCCCTTTCAGCCTCACATCTTGGACGTCAAACTAGTGCTAGTTCTTCAAAACTGTACATGATATCGGCAAAATGTTTTCACGATCAAGCCAGAAAGGCCTTAAAGAAGACACTCACAAAGTTTTGTGGTCCTCGTTTCAGAAATGTGGAAATAAGAGCGAGTTAAAAAAGGTGCAGTTTCGAAAATCCTCTTCCCGATTTACATTGGAGTGAATAGGACTGTTGAGAGCTACTCTTGTCGGTTAGAGGCAGTTAATTCAAAGACCGTAAATCCTACCGATAAAGTAGACACATTGGGAGAAAATCTGGAAAAAATCACTGTTTTTGAACTTGATTTGTGGCCGGGATCATCACGGAAAGAGAACATTTCTGAGGAAATTTTTGAGTCTCCCTCACTCTGTCAGTTGGCTCCCCCAGTCTGCTGCACGAACATTCCGCCATACACACTCATTGAAAACCCTGAATTTTTCCAAAATCACTCACCATCATTAAGGGGTCAGCGTTCAAAAACTATACATCGTAGGAAAAAAGTTCAAATACAACTCAAATAGCCAGGACTTGTGCCTACATTTTAAAGTTCAAATGGTGTTTCTACGTGAATGTATGCCAGAGCAGGAGATCTTTGAAAAACGCCGCAGATTTGCGACTTTTTTTTACCTCCTCCCATTCATTCCTTATGGGAAATTACTTACGTCACGAAAAATTCATATTCTGGAAATCTGATCGATAGTATACCGAGTCAGATCGAGCCGCACATTTTGATATATTTTTTGGTTGTGTGCGACCAACGGTGTGGGACGAGTTAGCGACCGAAATTTGGCGGAGGGGGAATAATAAGAAGACGCCCAAGCAATAACAATAGTGGGCTGGTGAGCACAGCCCACTAATAATGAGGAATCTGTATTTATGGGTGGAGGTTGTAACAGTCCTGAGGACAGCAGGTCAGACAGGAACCATGCAGAGCCTCACGCTGCCTCTCACACTCGTCTGCTTCACCTCATGGAGGCTCAGAAGTTGTGTGATGTGTGGCGAGACAAAACACCTGGACACACCTGAACATAACTCACTGTCTGTGGCCAGGCTGGATCGCTTTATTGTTCTAAACATCATTTAATGTGTTTAAAAGTTGTGTTATCAGCCCTGTTGGCTTGTGGAGGATGTGGAGATGTTTCCTCCTGGACTCCGCTGCTCCTCTCTGCTCCTCTCTCTGCCTCTCTCTGCTCCTCTCTGCTCCTCTCTCTGCTCCTCTCTGCTCCTCTCTCTGCCTCTCTCTGCTCCTCTCTGCTCCTCTCTCTGCTCCTCTCTCTGCTCCTCTCTGCTCCTCTCTCTGCTCCTCTCTGCTCCTCTCTGCTCCTCTCTCTGCTCCTCTCTCTGCTCCTCTCTGCTCCTCTCTGCTCCTCTCTGCTCCTCTCTCTGCTCCTCTCTCTGCCTCTCTCTGCTCCTCTCTGCTCCTCTCTCTGCTCCTCTCTGCTCCTCTCTGCTCCTCTCTCTGCCTCTCTCTGCTCCTCTCTGCCTCTCTCTGCCTCTCTCTGCTCCTCTCTCTGCTCCTCTCTCTGCTCCTCTCTGCTCCTCTCTCTGCTCCTCTCTGCTCCTCTCTCTGCTCCTCTCTCTGCTCCTCTCTGCTCCTCTCTCTGCTCCTCTCTCTGCTCCTCTCTGCTCCTCTCTCTGCTCCTCTCTCTGCTCCTCTCTCTGCTCCTCTCTCTGCTCCTCTCTCTGCTCCTCTCTGCTCCTCTGTCTGCTCCTCTATGCTCCTCTGTCTGCTCCTCTCTGCTCCTCTCTCTGCCTCTCTCTGCCTCTCTCTGCTCCTCTCTGCTCCTCTCTCTGCTCCTCTCTCTGCTCCTCTCTGCTCCTCTCTGCCTCTCTCTGCTCCTCTCTGCTCCTCTCTCTGCTCCTCTCTCTGCTCCTCTCTGCTCCTCTCTCTGCTCCTCTCTGCTCCTCTCTCTGCTCCTCTCTCTGCTCCTCTCTGCTTCTCTCTGCCTCTCTCTGCTCCTCTCTCTGCTCCTCTCTGCTCCTCTCTGCTCCTCTCTGCCTCTCTCTGCTCCTCTCTCTGCTCCTCTCTCTGCTCCTCTCTGCTCCTCTCTGCTCCTCTCTCTGCTCCTCTCTCTGCTCCTCTCTGCTCCTCTCTGCTCCTCTCTCTGCTCCTCTCTCTGCTCCTCTCTGCTTCTCTCTGCCTCTCTCTGCTCCTCTCTCTGCCTCTCTCTGCTCCTCTCTCTGCTCCTCTCTCTGCTCCTCTCTGCTCCTCTCTCTGCTCCTCTCTGCTCCTCTCTCTGCTCCTCTCTACTCCTCTGTCTGCTCCTCTCTGCTCCTCTCTGCTCCTCTCTCTGCTCCTCTCTGCTCCTCTCTCTGCTCCTCTCTGCTCCTCTCTCTGCTCCTCTCTCTGCTCCTCTCTGCTCCTCTCTCTGCTCCTCTCTCTGCACCTCTCTGCTCCTCTCTGCTCCTCTCTGCTCCTCTCTCTGCTCCTCTCTGCTCCTCTGTCTGCTCCTCTCTGCTCCTCTCTCTGCTCCTCTCTCTGCTCCTCTCTGCTCCTCTGTCTGCTCCTCTCTGCTCCTCTCTGCTCCTCTCTCTGCTCCTCTCTGCTCCTCTCTGCTCCTCTCTCTGCTCCTCTCTACTCCTCTGTCTGCTCCTCTCTGCTCCTCTCTGCTCCTCTCTCTGCTCCTCTCTGCTCCTCTCTGCTCCTCTCTCTGCTCCTCTCTACTCCTCTCTCTGCTCCTCTCTCTGCCTCTCTCTGCCTCTCTCTGCTCCTCTCTCTGCTCCTCTCTGCTCCTCTCTGCTCCTCTCTCTGCCTCTCTCTGCCTCTCTCTGCTCCTCTCTCTGCTCCTCTCTCTGCTCCTCTCTGCTCCTCTCTCTGCCTCTCTCTGCTCCTCTCTGCTCCTCTCTCTGCTCCTCTCTCTGCTCCTCTCTGCCTCTCTCTGCTCCTCTCTCTGCTCCTCTCTGCTCCTCTCTCTGCTCCTCTCTCTGCTCCTCTCTGCTCCTCTGTCTGCTCCTCTCTGCTCCTCTCTCTGCTCCTCTCTGCTCCTCTGTCTGCTCCTCTCTGCTCCTCTCTGCTCCTCTCTCTGCTCCTCTCTGCTCCTCTCTGCTCCTCTCTCTGCTCCTCTCTACTCCTCTGTCTGCTCCTCTCTGCTCCTCTCTCTGCCTCTCTCTGCCTCTCTCTGCTCCTCTCTCTGCTCCTCTCTCTGCTCCTCTCTGCTCCTCTCTGCTCCTCTCTCTGCCTCTCTCTGCCTCTCTCTGCTCCTCTCTCTGCTCCTCTCTCTGCTCCTCTCTGCTCCTCTCTCTGCCTCTCTCTGCTCCTCTCTGCTCCTCTCTCTGCTCCTCTCTCTGCTCCTCTCTGCCTCTCTCTGCTCCTCTCTCTGCTCCTCTCTGCTCCTCTCTCTGCTCCTCTCTGCTCCTCTCTCTGCTCCTCTCTGCCTCTCTCTGCTCCTCTCTCTGCTCCTGTCTGCTCCTCTCTCTGCTCCTCTCTGCTCCTCTCTCTGCTCCTCTCTCTGCTCCTCTCTGCTCCTCTCTCTGCCTCTCTCTGCTCCTCTCTGCTCCTCTCTCTGCTCCTCTCTCTGCTCCTCTCTACTCCTCTGTCTGCTCCTCTCTGCTCCTCTCTCTGCCTCTCTCTGCCTCTCTCTGCTCCTCTCTCTGCTCCTCTCTCTGCTCCTCTCTGCTCCTCTCTCTGCTCCTCTCTGCTCCTCTCTGCTCCTCTCTCTGCTCCTCTCTACTCCTCTGTCTGCTCCTCTCTGCTCCTCTCTCTGCCTCTCTCTGCCTCTCTCTGCTCCTCTCTCTGCTCCTCTCTCTGCTCCTCTCTGCTCCTCTCTGCTCCTCTCTCTGCTCCTCTCTGCCTCTCTCTGCCTCTCTCTGCTCCTCTCTCTGCTCCTCTCTCTGCTCCTCTCTGCTCCTCTCTCTGCCTCTCTCTGCTCCTCTCTGCTCCTCTCTCTGCTCCTCTCTCTGCTCCTCTCTCTGCTCCTCTCTGCTCCTCTCTCTGCCTCTCTCTGCCTCTCTCTGCTCCTCTCTCTGCTCCTCTCTCTGCTCCTCTCTGCTCCTCTCTGCTCCTCTCTCTGCTCCTCTCTGCCTCTCTCTGCCTCTCTCTGCTCCTCTCTCTGCTCCTCTCTCTGCTCCTCTCTGCTCCTCTCTCTGCCTCTCTCTGCTCCTCTCTGCTCCTCTCTCTGCTCCTCTCTCTGCTCCTCTCTCTGCTCCTCTCTGCTCCTCTCTCTGCCTCTCTCTGCCTCTCTCTGCTCCTCTCTCTGCTCCTCTCTCTGCCTCTCTCTGCTCCTCTCTGCTCCTCTCTCTGCTCCTCTCTCTGCTCCTCTCTGCTCCTCTCTCTGCTCCTCTCTCTGCTCCTCTCTGCTCCTCTGTCTGCTCCTCTCTGCTCCTCTCTCTGCTCCTCTCTGCTCCTCTCTGCTCCTCTCTCTGCTCCTCTCTACTCCTCTGTCTGCTCCTCTCTGCTCCTCTCTCTGCCTCTCTCTGCCTCTCTCTGCTCCTCTCTCTGCTCCTCTCTCTGCTCCTCTCTGCTCCTCTCTGCTCCTCTCTCTGCCTCTCTCTGCCTCTCTCTGCTCCTCTCTCTGCTCCTCTCTCTGCTCCTCTCTGCTCCTCTCTCTGCTCCTCTCTCTGCTCCTCTCTGCTCCTCTCTCTGCTCCTCTCTCTGCTCCTCTCTGCCTCTCTCTGCTCCTCTCTCTGCTCCTCTCTGCTCCTCTCTCTGCTCCTCTCTGCTCCTCTCTCTGCTCCTCTCTGCCTCTCTCTGCTCCTCTCTGCTCCTGTCTGCTCCTCTCTCTGCTCCTCTCTGCTCCTCTCTCTGCTCCTCTCTCTGCTCCTCTCTGCTCCTCTCTCTGCCTCTCTCTGCTCCTCTCTGCTCCTCTCTCTGCTCCTCTCTCTGCTCCTCTCTGCCTCTCTCTGCTCCTCTCTCTGCTCCTCTCTGCTCCTCTCTCTGCTCCTCTCTGCTCCTCTCTCTGCTCCTCTCTGCCTCTCTCTGCTCCTCTCTCTGCTCCTGTCTGCTCCTCTCTCTGCTCCTCTCTGCTCCTCTCTCTGCTCCTCTCTGCTCCTCTCTGCTCCTCCCTGCTCCTCTCTCTGCCTCTCTCTGCTCCTCTCTCTGCTCCTCTCTCTGCTCCTCTCTGCTCCTCTCTGCCTCTCTCTGCTCCTCTCTCTGCTCCTCTCTGCTCCTCTCTCTGCTCCTCTCTGCTCCTCTCTGCTCCTCTCTCTGCTCCTCTCTGCTCCTCTCTCTGCTCCTCTCTGCTCCTCTCTGCTCCTCTCTGCCTCTCTCTGCTCCTCTCTGCCTCTCTCTGCTCCTCTCTCTGCCTCTCTCTGCCTCTCTCTGCCTCTCTCTGCTCCTCTCTCTGCCTCTCTCTGCCTCTCTCTGCTCCTCTCTCTGCCTCTCTCTGCTCCTCTCTGCCTCTCTCTGCCTCTCTCTGCTCCTCTCTCTGCTCCTCTCTGCTCCTCTCTCTGCTCCTCTCTGCCTCTCTCTGCCTCTCTCTGCTCCTCTCTCTGCTCCTCTCTGCTCCTCTCTGCTCCTCTCTGCCTCTCTCTGTTTTAACGAGCGTTGGCTTGAAAATGATAATTACAAACTCTGGCTAAGATAAGGACCGAATCAAAGAGTGGCGTCATGCAAAGTCTGCAAAAAGATTTGCAGGTCTGCGCTTTCCAGTCACATGAAATGTAAGTGAAGACTTTTTGAGTAACTTATGCCAACGCTGCATGTTAACACTTTGTTTATGCTAACCGCTAACGTTAGCTAAACCATAGCACGCTAAAGAATAATTAACGCACCATTAATCACATTACGTGACCTCGTTAAGTTAGTGCCTGACTGTCTGTGTGTCGTCACACATGCAGCCTGGTAGCAATAGAAGGATGGCTGAGGAGAAGGTCCAGTTTGATGCAGTTTGGACTGATGACACGTTCAATATTAATAAACTTTGATGAATAAGTGAACAGCGCTCTGTGCAGCACAGAGCATCTCTACTGCTGCTGACTGGCTGTCAGCAGAGGAGTCACTCACACTGGGTAACACCAGAGCCAAAGTGCCAGAGTCAGAAACTGACTGTTAGTTTGTCTCTGTGACGTCACACCAGGCACTGACGTCTGTCAGAGCTTTAAGTGTGAACAGGGAATGTTCACTTTTCTCCACTTCTCATTACTTACTTCTAATAAAGTAAATTAGATGGAAGCCGAGACTTCTTACAGATAGGTGACACATTTTGACAGTGTTACTTAGTGTTACTCCAAACACATAATGCATTATTTATTACTGTCATTTCAATAACTTTATTACATTATAATATTACTGTCTTTGAATGTTAAGGCATTACACGACTATTGCATTACTTTAAGTTACTTTCACCAAAATTCACAACCACCGACACTGAAAACAGTTTTTGAAAGGGCTGAACATGAATTGCAGTGTTATAATAGAAACATTTGGGGTGCACTACCTGTTTCAGTCCCATGAGAAGATTTACAGTGAAAAATCAATATGTGTCAAATCTTTTTGTATGTCTCCACCTTGGTCTCTATTAATATAAGGGAACGCTGATTGCACCATACATTTTCTAAAAGCTTATGTCCTCCAGATGTGATTAAACATGCATGATGCATGGACATGTCCCACCTTCCTCTATATATCAGGGACAGTACAGACTACATTATATTTAAAGTTTTTGAAACACACACATTGATTTTCAATGTAGCCTAAATCTGTTCATGGGGCAGAAAGTGGTCGTACATCCCAAAATGTTTGATGTTAACACTCAAATTCAGTTTGGGCAGACCTTTCAAAAGCAGCTGGTTGTGTGTGTGTGTGTGTGTGTTTTGAGGGGGAGCCTACATTGTAAGGCCCTTTAGCTGATGTTTATTGTGTTTAACAGAAGTTTTTGTGTGTTTTATCTGGATACAGACTGACGTGAAACAGATTGACGTTATGTTGCTGTTCTGGTGGCTTTATATTACAGTCAGTAGCCCAGCAGCACTGACCTGTTGAGGCAATGATAGCTTACCTTGTCATTGCTGGCCTGGACGGGGATCTTGCTCACAATTTTTCTAAAAGATGGAGAATCCACTGTTGAAAGTGGCAGCATATCTTCAACAACATACTCTGCCACAGTCTCCTCACTTCTTGAGGTTCAAGCATCGCAGAACAGGAGAAAGTTTGTTTTTGCTGTTAAGTTTTTCTCCACTCTCATCCTCAGTTTGCTTTCTTTTGGTTACTAGCTTTATGTTAGTGTGGCACGCTCTCGATGTTTTGTTAAATCACTTGTGCTATTTCGCAAGGTAGAGAGATCTTTTGGTTTCACACACAAAGTGCACTTAACTATAATGTTCTTCACATCCTTGTCTCTGACGAACTGAACATAATGAGCGCATGTTCATCTTGCGAATGCAGAGTCCAACTTGTCTGCTGCTGCAGTCGTCTTCTCCTCAATCAATAGTTCTCCAGCACTAACAGGAAGTTGTTGGTGGATTTGTGTAAAAACAACACACCACCTAATTTCGGGTTTAAAATGCATTATAACGCATGTTACTGAGATTTGTACCAAATAAAATATTACCTTTTTTTATTTTTGTAATTCCTTACATTACTGCGCTACAGCAAAAAGTAATGCATTACAGTAATTGCATTACTTTTGTAATGTGTTACTCCCAACACTGCATTTTGAAACATAAAAATTCATGTCAAAAAGTAAATTACACGGTTCTCTCAGGTCTCTCTTTGTCTCGGTGCGAGTGTGCCTGAAGAACGCCAAGTGGCTTCCATTTTTTTGGATAAAACTTTGTGTTCACCTTTAATTTCTAAACTTCTTGCTGTTATGAAACATAATTTTAGATGTTTGCAGCATAATTGTGATAAAAAGTGATAAAAAAAATTAACATGAGTGTATATATTCCTTTAGATATGTATTTTACCTCAGCGATAAGGTGCTGGAAAAATGTGAAAATGACCCTTAAAAGTGCTTCAAAGTGCTTGAATTTGACCATGAAAAATGTGTATGAAGCCTGGTTTTTATAACATGTAGCTAAAACCAACAGTGCCTGTTGGCATTTTAACACGGCCTGACTGGAGGAGAAAAACTGCAAAGAAACACCAAAGTATGAAATCTGAGTTTGTGTCTCTACAACAGTGGTGGGATTTTGGAAAAGTCCAAATCAGGAAACTCTGTCAGCAGAACACTCAGAATGTCACAAAGACCTGATAAGTTCAATAAAAGCTCTGGAGTCTGAAGTGGAGGAACTCTGAGAACCAGCTGAGGGGTCGAACTGGGACTGATTACCAGGGTCCTGTGGTGGAGGGGCCCTCGAAAGGCCTGAAATAAAAATGTTGTTTTTACTTTATTTTTTATTTCTAAAGCCCTATTCACATGGGACTAGTATTACCTGGGGACTTAAAGTGATTTAGAAATGATCCCACCACGTCTGTGTTTCGTGCGGCGCATTCACACAGGATAAGTGAAGTCTGTGTTTTAACTCTAATTTACTGATATTATCTACCGGGTCGATCGTACCGGAGCCCTTGTTGGAGCAGCACAACGGTTAGATATGGATATGTTTAATATAATAACTGGTGAGCCTGTTGAAAGATGGAAAAAATGTTCCTTACCGCATGCTGCCATGCGTATAATCCATCTAATCATCTTTAGAGATTTTTCGATGAGCCTCCTGAATTTGCACCCAAAATGCTGTCAAAACTTTCATTTATAATTCCCAACGCAACCTCCGTAACTCTCCACCGGGAAAAAGGCAGAAAAAATGTGGAAAACACAAAACACCTTTAGAAAAACAAAAAACGACCCCAAATCACAGAGATGCCGATTCACACAGGATTAAGATTACAGACGACCTCCGCAATTATTACAAATTATTGGAGGTCCCCAGGTTATACTAGTCCCCTGTGAATAGGGCTTAAGTAATGTCACAGCTGGCTCAAGGCCATGACAAAACAACAGAGATGCACCGTTTCAAAGGAATAACAAAATATATTTATTTAAATCAATCATAGGAATAAATCAAATAAGACAATCACATGAGGTGTGAAAGTCAGTAGAATCAGTGGTGTAGGATGTGCATGCATGGTGAATATGGTGTGTGGATGTTGCATGAAAGAAAACCAAAGAACCAAAGCTTAAGGCTGCCGCGTCATTCAGGAGACAGGCGTCTGTCTGCAAGGAAGAGAGAGAGAGACAATGAATGAGAACCTGCTTTTATGGCAAACAGATCACCGGCCCAGGTGTCCTTAGTTCACTAGATTGCCAGGCTGGCCCCTGCCAACCAGCAACTTACTCCAGACCCCACTGTTGAGTACCAACAGGGGTCGCCACAGTAATTAGTGTCATAACTAACTTAAAATTGTCAGAATAAATCAGAGAGTCTTTACTCTGTATAAATAAAGAGTGGAGGCTGTCTGAGGCCCCTCTCACCCCTCACAGTACAGAATGGTTCAGTCCAAACAGCTTCACAGCAGAGTGGCTGCTTCTCATCAACATGTCTTTACCCAAGAAAATAAAACCAGGGAGCCTTAAAGGAAAGGAAAAGGCAGAAAGGAAAGGAAGCAAGGAGAGGAAGACAACTGCTCCCACATTTCTTTGTAAAGAAAGGTGAGCACAGTTCACAGCTGACACAGTTTAAGAACAGTTACAGCTGATAATAATGTCAGCAGCTGTAAAGACTGAAGGCAGTCAGACAGCATGAATCTAGTTTCTCAGTTTGAGCAGCAGCAGGTTCCTCATCCTCATCTCATCCTCATTAAGTGCTGACTGAAAGTTATTATTACAAGTCATCATTTCACATTCAGGTGAAAACAGTTCAAATGTGGAGCCATATTTAGCTCCTTTCCCTGTAAGACAGCAGGACATGTTTGTATCAGAGGATTCATTTCAGTTTCAAGATTTCAAAATGAATGCCTCCTCGTCAGGCTTCTGCAGAGCTTGATGATTGGCCGATAATTTCAATCAGGTGTGTTGGAGCAGGAAACATCTAAAACATGCAGGACAGTGTTCCCCGAGGAACAGGGTTGAAAAACACTGCTCTAAATTAAATAAAAACAAATAGCTTGGACCGGACCATGGGTGAAAGCTAACCAAATTTTGCATAAAGGCCCAGGCTCATGCCAGATTACCTCAGCTGTAAACCCAAGCCAATAGTCCTGATGGTGGCGCGACAGCAAGCATCTAAAGTTCAAAACATTGAAAATTCATAACAAATCAACCTGCTAGAACTTCACACTTTCATCAAATTGTAGCACCAATACTAAAGAAGCTTTTGTACATTTAAATCTATTAAAAATTATGAAGTCCATCACTGTTTTTTTTTAAACTGTAAAATGTATAAAAATCTCCTCCCACAATGTTTGCCTACAGTGCCTGAAAATGTTTGACTGTGAACACTTCTGTAAACATATTCCTGCAAATTGATAAATAAATCTTTAATGTTAATGAAAAAATTGAACATTTTTTAGAGTCATGGTAGATGATGTTTGACAAATATCAGAATTTTACCTAAAAAACTGAATTTTTGGGAACATTTTGAATTCTGCTGTCATGTGAATAATTGCAGTCAATGCAAGCAGCATTTTAATCATCAGTTATTCACTTAAGGAGCAAATCAATCATTTTTAAAAACAAATTACCAACATCTCCATGCTGCAATATGTGTATTTTCAGATTTTTGTCTTGATAACTGAATTTTTTTACAGTGGTTTCAAATCTGCCTGCACAACAGTGAATGGCTTACTCAATTTGTGAAGCCACTGTTGTATTGCCACTTGCCAATTATCTCAGAGTGATAGATGACAGTCTTTGGTTCCAGACGTTATGAGTTCAAACCTCAAGTGGTCCAAAATAAACATTGTTGTCAACTGTCTTGTCTTCCTATTCTCCTGTTTGTTGCTCAGAATTGCCTAAATTTGCCAAAAATTGCCTGGACCCGACCCATCGCTGCGCAACAGCTATAATTGACCTGTTGTTTTTGGATTGACTGACATCAATCAGCTGATTGATTTCCAATCTGAGTTGACAGTATTGATCTGAATGTGATGTTTTTATTTGATCCAGAAGAAAGTTGAAGGAACGAGCTGAAAGAAACAACAAATCTTTTCATCACTTCGAACAATGAAATGCAGCTTTAATAGTTTGTATCAGTTATTGATTGATGATCAGTTCTCAGCTGATTCAACAAATCTTCACTCCCTGTTGAAGAAGTTGATCAAAGAAAATGTTAAATTTGACGTCCAGAAATGTGAAAGTGACAAAGAGAAGCAACAAACAGCAGTTGAACACTGAGATGAGACATTACTGTGAAGACCACAGGGACAAAACATCACAACACCATCAGGACTCTGATCATGTCCAACACCTGGAAAACCTGGTTTTACTTCCTGTGTTTCTGTCCCCTGTTACCTGCTGGTCTCACCTGGTTCTGTCCTTCAGCTTTCTCTACTACTTTGTAATCAGTCAATAAAGTTATTCAAAACTGCTGCTGCTGTCTGTACAGCTGATGTTGTGCTTTGTTTCCTCTCAGTCTGTCAGGTGGAGGTGGAGGAGGGGGAGGAGTCTGTCCAGCTGCCCTTCAGAACTACACCTGATCTGCCTGAGGACGCTACAGTGATGTGGTACTGCTCAAACAGGACAGTCCACCTGTATGAGAACAGATCTGACCAGCCTGAGGAACAGGACCAGGATTACAAAGACCGAATAGAGATGAAGAAAGACTGGAAGACTGGAGACCTCAGTCTGACCCTGAAACACCCCAAAGAGACAGACACAGGAGAATACAGCTGTAGAGTCTACAACAAGGACGTGTGGAGAGGGAAAACAGTGAAGCTCAAAGTCAAAGGTCAGTATGAAGATACAGAACAGAGGTCTGTCTCTGGTTGGTTGGTTGTCTCTGGTTGGCTGCTTGTCTCTAATTGGCTGCTTGTCTCTGGTTGGCTGCTTGTCTCTGATTGGCTGCTTGTCTCTGGTTGGTTGCTTGTCTCTGATTGGCTGCTTGTCTCTGGTTGGCTGCTTGTCTCTGGTTGGTTGCTTGTCTCTGGTTGGCTGCTTGTCTCTGATTGGCTGCTTGTCTCTGGTTGGCTGCTTGTCTCTAGTTGGTTGCTTGTCTCTGGTTGGATGCTTGTCTCTAATTGACTGCTTGTCTCTGGTTGGCTGCTTGTCTCTGATTGGCTGCTTGTCCCTGGTTGGCTGCTTGTCTCTGGTTGGTTGCTTGTCTCTGTTTGGCTGTTTGTCTCTGGTTGGCTGCTTGTCTCTGGTTGGTTGCTTGTCTCTGGTTGGTCGCTTGTCTCTGGTTGGCTGCTTGTCTCTGGTTGGTTGGCTGCTTGTCTCTGGTTGGTTGCTTGTCTCTGGTTGGTTGCTTGTCTCTGGTTGGCTGCTTGTCTCTGGTTGGCTGCTTGTCTCTGGTTGGCTGCTTGTCTCTGGTTGGCTGCTTGTCTCTGGTTGGTCGCTTGTCTCTGGTTGGCTGCTTGTCTCTGGTTGGCTGCTTGTCTCTGGTTGGCTGCTTGTCTCTGGTTGGCTGCTTGTCTCTGGTTGGCTGCTTGTCTCTGGTTGGCTGCTTGTCTCTGGTTGGCTGCTTGTCTCTGGTTGGCTGCTTGTCTCTGTCTAACTGTCTTCTGTCTCCTCTGCAGGGAGAATTCAGATCAAAGATCAAATTGATCCGACACTGAGCCGGCTCCTGAAGGCTGATCAATCTGTCTGATTGGTCTGTTGATCAATCTTTGATTATTGATCTGATGTGACTTTGGATCAGAGACTAAATGGAGGTGAAGGAGCTGATGGAGGACGGATGAAGACAGGAGGACGCTTCGTCAGCTTCTTCTTCACTCTGACTCTCACACACAGTCTACACACTCACTATTGATGACTATTGATCAGTGATGTCAGAGTGATGTCACATGGTGGTTTGGACCAAATCATGTGGTTTAGATCCTTTGAACCCTGACAGTAAAGTATAAATACAACCTCAGATGTAGAGACAGCAGGTCTCTGCAGTAACAACATGTATCATCACCTTTACAGAGAGTCTGCAGATAGAAACACTCACATTTAACACTTTTAACACCTTTTAATGACACTTTATATGAAAATTTAGACCAAAACTTTGATGGAAATACACAGCAAAATACACATATTGCACAATCTGCTCATTGCTGTAAGATTTTAAAATCAAAAAAGATGATTTAATCGATGAATAAATGGACATTCTTTCATATTTTAAGTTTTTTTAGAGTCCAGCGTCTTTACTGTGGATCTGTGTCATCTTCACTTCATCAGTGTGTTTCAGCTGCAGGACCATGTTTTCTTCACAGAAACACATGAAGAACAGATTATAAGATATCAGATGAAGATTCCTGTCAGACAATCAGAGTTCATCACTGATGTTCTGGTAAACAACCACCAGAGGGCGACATGAGCCCAGCAGGATTATTACCTCTGACAACGTTTCCACTGCTGGACACTTCTGAGATATTTGGACTTTGCATATATAAACTTTTTACTCCACTACATTTATTGAAAACACTGTTTTAGTTACTTTACAGATTACATGCTGCCTCAGAGCTGAATCAGCACTTTTAATTTCATTTATTTGATGAACAATCAGATTAAAAACAACTCTTATATTCATACAGATAATGTGAAAGTGCTGAATTTACTTCAGTATATTTAGCTGAGATCAGATTCTGTCAGTCTGGTGACATTTTAACACCATGTTATAGAGAATAACACACAAAATGTCGCCCAGCAGGCTGCAGCACTTTATTAATAAAGATAATAAACCATAAAAAGAAAGAAAATAAAAGACATTTCTGATTCAACAGTCACATCTGGATCGATGTGATGATGTTAAACAGCTGATCACATGTTCCTCTTTATGATAGATTATATTTTATAATAATAACATCTTTAAACCTCCTGATGAAACTCATCTGTTACAGATATATAAACACGTGTCTCAGGTGTTAAAGGTGACACACCTGTCTCAGTAAATCAATCAATAACAAGTCTGAACTCTCTTGTTGCTCGGAGCGGCAGCCTCCCGCAGCGCGCTCTCTGATTGGCCCGCAGTCCGTCACCTCGGGCCAATCAGACGCCAGTGCGTCCTCCATGAGAATCCATGATGTTCTTTTTGTTTGTTTCATCATTATCAATACTACGATTCATCATCAGGCTGATCAGATCACCGCGCGGGCTCACATCGATCCGGACCTGATCGATATGTTCATCCTGATATCACGAGCGTTTCGTCACCACACGTCATCATCGGTCGGAGCAGATCAGAGTGATTAAAACAGCTGATCAGTCTGTTGAGTTAACGGCCGCTGTGATGGCGGGCTTTGAAAGGCACGAGCACGCACGGAGCTTCCGCTGTCTACTTTACAAAATAAAAGTCTATCTCCTCTCTGAGCTGAAGAACACAAGATAAAAGTTGTAATGAGGGAACAAATTCACAAATGTCGCAAAATAAAGAGAAACACTAAAACATCCCTCATTAATCTGAAGTCGTTTATTTACAGGTCCAGAACTTTAATGGCGTCTGACCACAGTTAGAAACTTCAGACCAAACCTTCAATGGAAATACTCACCAAAAGCTAAATATATATACATATAATGCATAAACTAATTATTGCTGTAAGCTTTTAGAATAAAAAGATGATTTAATCAATGAATAAATGGACATTCCTTCATATTTTAACTTTGTGGTACTCTGATGGTACAAAGGTTTCTTGCTGCATAAGTCCTGTCAACAGCTCCATGTGGGTCTTTGTTCACATTTGTTTTATATTTTATCATCTTTAATGAAAAATGTTGACCAATTTTTTGACCAATAACTACATTTTTTGCCTAAAACTTCCGTTCGTAAAATAGAATGAACACAGTTCATCCAGCCAGCTTTGCTCCTGGTGTTATAATAAAGGCAGATTCAGGGTTTACTGAGGTTCTGAAGCTGTAATCTACACAAGTGGCCTCACAGAGACTCCAGCAGTGAAGAGAGGCTCCAGAGGAGGAGGATGATCCCAGAAGAGCAGCAGCCGGCTGGTCAGGAGGGACTGCAACAGCCGAGCAGCTCAGTGGATTAAAAAGGGAAACTTCAGGTCACAACTCAGGTTTTATTTCTTTATTTTCTTTATTTTATTGTCCAAGACAAAGCAAAGAACTGAGTCTTTCTTCATCAGAAGCATCACATTGAAACCATTCGTCAGAACCCCATTGCAGTATTGTCCAACAGCTGATATGAAGGCAGATATCTTGACCAAGCAGCTGACAAGACAAAAGTTTGAGTCCCTCAGAGGAGAGATTGGACTTTACCCTGTTTAAGTCTGCCTCATATGCTCACTGTACTGTTTACTGCTCAATATGTGATGGAGCCTGTAAGCACGATAAAAAGAAGTAAGGAAAAAAAATCTGGGATTTATTATTTTGACATTATTTGTGAGGTCAAGCACTGATCTTAGTTGTGGAAATTGCTTAATACTTAAATGCTGGTGCAAAATTAAGTGGGAATGTAAAAACAGTAATTTGACATGTTGAGAAGGCGTTGTACCGCCACCTAGTGACTGCTTTAGAAAAGTGTTTTCTGTTCTGAATAAAGACTCGTGAAATAAGGACACTCACACATCTTCATGTACACAGACATGAAGATCAAATCTGATGGTTCAGAGTCATTTTTAAATTATATTATATTTTATTATATTATATTATATTATATTATATTATATAGTATATATGGAGGACGTACATGTAGATAGTTCCATATAAATTGATCTAGTAGTTGAATTTGAGGTAGCTGTGCTCTTCATATCTTCATAACACACTCATTATATAACTTGTGCAGGCTACTTCTTGGAGAAAGTGCCCAGACTCCCTTAAAAAATGTCTCAATTTAGTGAGTTGTTGAGTTAAGAGACACTTTATAAACTCTGTGAAACTCTGTCTACATCACTTTTTGAACTATTCGAGCCTTCTTTTTCATTCGGCAAACGTTTTACATGAAGATATTCCTTTCTTTGTGTTAAAATAACGACATGTTCACACGTTAGAATGAAAACAAAGGAGGTTCGGTTAACGTGCAGCTGCGAGGTTTGTCCCAGTGGAGTTGCCGTAGCAAACCGTCAGAGGCTCGCGCTGCGCTGCGCCGCTCAGGTCGCTTTTCTTCTGATTATTGATGATCGATCAGAGATGACCCGTCCACGGTAGTGACGTAGTGACAGTCTGGATGAACGTGTGTGATGGACTTTGTGCTGTTTGCTCTCAGACTCATCTCCCGCCAGATACAAGTATACACACGTTAGCTTAGCATGCTAGCTGTAAACAGTGTGACTGTGTGAAAATGTCTAAAGTCCAGATTCTGAGATCGTTGGTGAAGCAGCGACTGACTGCGGCTGCTGAGGAGATATGTGCGCTGTTTGAAAGGACGATAGCAGAGTACGAGGAGGAACTGTGTCGGTCCACAGAGCAGAACCAGCGACACCGGAACCTACTGGACTCTGCTTTAACGCCTCAGCTTCGGTTACACAGAGCAGGTTCGTTCTCCTCCTTCTTCACTGTCGGCACCGACACAAATCTGCATCTTTGTTCAATAGCTTCCGGGTCATGTGACCCATTGACTCAGAACCAGAGCCGAACTGTGTCCAGATTCTGGTTGAGTGAGACACATCTCTTTGTATTGGACTTTAGTGCTTTTTCTACTTTCAATTAATATTTTGTTGGGAAATCAGCATTTTTATCAATAGATTAGTTTAGATATAACTTTATATATATTATTAGTTTAGATGTAGCTTGTTTACATGTATATTCAGTGTTTTTAGTCAGTAGCTTCCAGGTCATGTGACCCATTAACTCAAAGTCCACCCTGAAATGTCTCCCTGTAGGTGAGATCAACACATCCAGGTACTTTGCACTTGTGTCACCTTCCAGTCACAAAAACAATCCTTCAGATTTGTAAAAAAACAAACTGTGGTTACAACTTTACAAAGACTGTTTTTAGATTCTCTTCCGTCTACAGACACAATCGCTCACATGTCATTCACTCAGTGACATCATGAACTGACCTGAGGTCAGGTGTTTGACCCAGACGGTCACGTGTTGACTGGCCGGGTCTCACCACTCTCTGCAGGACCTCCTGGTCTGAGGCGTTACAGTTCTCAGAGCAGCTGAGCTGCAGCCAGTCGTCTGTGTAGAGTCGAGTGTGAGTGAGCTGCTTCCTCCTGAAGTCCACAATGATCTCTGAGGTGTTGTCCACATTCAGGTCCAGATTGTTGAGGTGACAGGACGGTAGTTTTTAAGTGACAGCGGGTTTTTTGGTACCAGGAGGATGGTGGCTTCATGAAGCAGGAGGTAACGATCTTCTGGCTCAGGGAGGAGTTAAATCATCTGTGAGGACACGAGTCAGTTGGTCCGTCCGCTCTTTAATCACATGGTCAGGTTTATTGTCAGGACCTGCAGCTTTCAGTAGGTCGACTCTCCTCAGTGTCCAATGGACATCAGCTGGGTTGAGACTGAGAACCTGGTGGTCCTGGTGAAGGGGGCTTTAATGGTGGGTGTTTTATTCAGTGCATCAAACTGTCCAAAGTAGTTATTGAGGTCATTTAGGAAATCCGTGTTGCTGTCACAGTGGGGGGAGGGGGCCTGTAGTCATGTGTTTGATACCCTGCAGCAATCGTCTGGTGTCCTTAGAGTCATGGAAGTGACTCTGGATCTTTGACTGTCGGCCTGCTTTGCATTCCTGATCGCTCAGTTCAGGTTGATTATTCAAAGCAGTCCTGCAACACACTTATGCCCAGTCAGAGGAGCCCAGGTGGGGCGGCGGACTGCTTTAAAGCCCCCTTGATGTTAGTGTACTGATGGTGTAGTGTGTAAAGTCCCCGAGTCACAGAGTCCTCATGTTGGTGATAACCAGGGAGAACCTTCTTCATGTTGGCCTGGTTGAAGTCTGCAGCAACAGAGACCTCTCCAACAGGATGTGTGGACTGTAGCTCACCGATGGAGCAGGACTGAGTGTTCAAGACCTCCTCAGTGCCTTCACTAGGGAAATGTATACTGCCATGATGACATCACAGTACATCCCCTGGGTATGTAGAGAGGGCGACATATAACAGTCAGGGATTTAATGTAGGAGAGCAGTGACCAGAGACTATTGTGGGATTTGTACCAGTAGTTATTTATGTATATTCACTCCACCAGCCCGAGTTTAACCCCTGAGAGTTCAGCTCCTGACCGCCCAGAATGATGTCAGCCCCTCCATGTAAATGGTGTCCCGGACAGTTGAGTTCCGCCAAGTCTCAGTGAAAATCAGGGCTCAACAGTCTCTACTGTCCCTCCTGGAGGCTAATTTCCAGACTCGGGCAGCATGAATTCAGACTTTTTACAAGGCGGCATTATGATGCTGTTATTTCGGTGTCCTTTTGATGTATTCATTGTGGTCAAATCACAGAGGAATCTCTTTGTTTTGGATTCACACCAGTGTGGCAAGACAGATCTTTTGTTTTTAACACACCTGTTAAGAAGCTGCCACTCAGTGGAGGCAGATGTACAGATGCTACGCAGCTGAGAACTGGGTACCTGTTAGCTTCAGGTCGCGCTGGAAGCTGCAGACTCTTGCTGGGTGCCACATGTTCATGGCTATTTCTATTCATGTTGTGCGAGTAGACACAATTAAGAGTTAAGAACCCCAAATAGTGCTGCGTGGATATTTACTTTGTGTTTAGTCTGAATACAGCATAAAAGCTTCATTGTGGGCGCAAGAAATTTTAATTCGGAGGTTATCAAGGAGCATGAAGCGTCAATATGTAGGTGCAGAAAACCACAAATAAGAACTTTAAATAAACATTTAACATGCGATTGTATTGTTGTTGATTTTTTTAAGAATTAAATTTCCAACACAATATGACACTTTCACACTGTTTGAATTAGGGATGTCCTGATCCGATCTGTAGGATCGGGATCGGGGCCGATCTGGGCATTTTTCCGCTGATCGGAATTGGCAATTTTGAACGTGGACCCAGGCCTGATTTTTTTTTTTTTTTTTTTTTTTTTTTTAACGTCTGAGCACAATTTGTGGCAGAACTCAGACGCGCGTAAAGCAGTGGATGACATGGAGGTACCAAGTGTGGGCTGTGTCTCTCACACTTCAGCTGCTGTACACGAGGGTCTGCTGTCACAGTGCAGCGTCACACACTCACCTGCTAACACAAGGAAGGTGGAGGCCAACATTGTTTCAACAACATAAAAAAATATACAGCTTGGATACAGGTTAACACAGCTGTATTATCCAGGAAAATATAAGTTAAGGCTGAGTATCGGATCGGGACTCGGTATCGGCAGATACTAAATATTAAAGGACTCGGATCGGGATCGGTGTAAAAAAAACCTCATCGGGACATCCCTAGTTTGAATTCATCAATATTTGTCATTTCTCATGATGTTCAGTGGAACAATGTGGGGTTACCTGTCTGCTCCAGTATTTGGCTAAATATCAATCTGATTTGAACTTTTTTCTGTCGGCCTAACATTTGTCTTTTTGTCTCCTGTGTCCTGCAGATGTCCAGCAGCTGTTGTTTGGTCAGAAAAAGGTTTCTCCCGAGCAGCAGGAGTGGAGCTCCAGTCTGGACCAGCAGGACCCAGAGCCCCCACACATTAAAGATGAACAGGAGGAACTGTGGACGAATCAGGAGGAAGCTGATATCACTGAGTTCACATTCACTCTTGTTCCTGTGAAGCATGAAGATGATGATGAAGAGAAACCTCAGTCCTCGCAGCTTCATCAAAGACAAACTGAGCAGATGGAAACAGATGCTGACGAAGAGGACTTTGGTGGACCAGAACCAGCCAGGAACTCAGTTCCAGAGAGACATTTACAATCAGAGACTGAAGAGAGGACAGAAGACTCTCCAGAACCTGAGACAAAAGACTCTCCTGAACCTGAGGCTGGAGACTCTCCTGAACCTGAAGACTCTCCTGAACCTGAGGCTGAAGACAACGATGATGTTTGGAGTGAGACCAAAGACCCTCAGTCACGTTTAAACTCTCAGAAAAACAGTGAAGTCCCTGTAAGTGGTGTAGGATGTGGTACTGACAAGGAACAGTTTACTTCCTCTGACTGTGGTGAAAGATCTAGCAAAAACTCAAAACTGAGGAGTTTTAAGAGGATGAGGGCAGGAGAGAAACCATTTAGTTGTTGTGAATGTGGTAAAAGATTCAACTACCAGTGCGTTCTTACTAGACACATAAAGATTCACACAGGAGAGAAACCATTTAGTTGTTGTGAATTTGGTAAAAGATTCAACTACCAGTGCGTTCTTACTAGACACATAAAGATTCACACAGGAGAGAAACCATTTAGTTGTCGTGAATGTGGTAAAACATTCTGCCGACAGCAAGATCTTACCAGACACACAAGGATTCACACAGGAGAGAAACCATTTGGTTGTGGTGAATGTGGTAAAACATTCGGCCGACAACAAAGTCTTATCAGACACACAAAGATTCACACAGGAGAGAAACCATTTAGTTGTGGTGAATGTGGAAAAAGATTCAGCCAACAGCAAGATCTTATCAGACACAAGAGGATTCACACAGGAGAGAAACCGTTCATTTGTGGTGAATGTGGTAAAAAATTCAACCGACAGCAAAATCTTATCCCACACACAAAGATTCACACAGGAGAGAAACCGTTCAGTTGTCGTGAATGTGGTAAAAGATTCAGCCAACAGCAAAATCTTATCAGACACAAGAGGATTCACACAGGAGAGAAACCGTTCAGTTGTGGTGAATGTGGTAAAAAATTCAACCGACAGCAAAATCTTATCACGCACACAAAGATTCACACAGGAGAGAAACCGTTCAGTTGTTGAGAATGCGGTAAAAAATTCACCCGAAACCAAGCGCTTACCGCACACACAAAAATTCACACAGGAGAGAAACCATTTAGTTGAGGTGAATGTGGCAAAACATTCTGCCGACAGCAAGATCTTATCAGACACAAGAGTATTCACACAGGAGAGAAACCATTTAGTTGTGGTGAATGTGGTAAAAAATTCAACCGCCAGCAACATGTTATCACACACATCAGGACTCACAAAGGATAGACATCACAAAGTTGTTGTGAATGTGGTAAAAGATTCAGCCGACAGCAAGATCTTACCTGACACATCAGGATTCACACAGGAGAAAAAACATGTCTTTGCTCTGAATGTGGTAAATAATTAAATAATAAATTTAGACATAAGAGAAGTATGACCCGACACACATGGCCGTACACAGAGGAGAGAAATTCTTCTGTTTCAGCGATTGTGAGAAAACATTCACCCTGCGTGGCACATTAAATAAACACAAGTGTGATCATTGTAACAAGTCACAGCTTCATCATAACCAAACTTAGGGGTTCAGCTGAACAGATGGACACAGAAGCTGATGGAGAGGCCTGAGGAGAACCAGAACCAGCCAGGATCTCAGATCCAGATAGACATTTACCAGAGACTGAAGACAGGACTGAAGAGTCCAGAAACTCAGACTGAAGACTGTGATGAGACCAGTGACAACAACACAGTTCAGCACTTTCAGACAAGATAATTACAAACGTGTCTGTTGAACATGCCGTCAAAATACTGACACAGTGGGAAGTTGGATATTGTTGTTCCACAAGAAATAAACTTGTTTCGAGTTACTGCGTATTGAAAATGTATTTTTAGATCCGAACTGAAAGGGGGAAGTCTGAAACAAGATTCAGAAAGTGTTCAACCAAAATGGTGTGAGTTAAATGTTCTCATGGTTATTTTTGTGTTTTGTTCAGTGTTTGAGTTGTGGAGGAAACTGAATGTGTTCTAGTTAAACACGTTGAAGTTGTGTTTGGATGTTAATCAGAGGTCTTGTTGTGGTGACAGTTCATCCCATATTAAATTCATAAAAAAGCAAATGACTTTCTTGTGTTCAAGCATTTGTAATTCTGAATATTCCTCTGAGCTGAAAGACACCTGTGAATGAAGTTTATCAGTCTTTGTTTAATCAACAAACACTGTGATGATTCGATCCCGTCCTCAGACCTCTGAACTCTTCTTCTATCCTTCTTTCCAGCAGAGGTTTCAGGGACTCTGTGTGTCTGTTGTCAGATCAGTGAGCGTCCTATTCATGACACCAGTGTTGTGTCGGCAATTTGTCAAATAAAGAATTCACAAACAACAGAATGTCTTTCTGGTGTTTATTCAATGATTTGTTAGCGGACACAGTACAGAGTGTTTTTCTGTAAGGAGCGTTTACTTGTCTGAGCTTTTGTGAAGTTTAGGTGGAATTCTGGATCTTTTTAACCTGGAACTATATTTACATGTTTGATATGCAAATGATTTATACTTCATGGATGTTTTGGATCCGGCCAGTTGATCTCCTCAGCTGGCAGCCATGACACAACTGCAACATGATCCTTATGGGCAACTCTGACCGTCAAACTTCAGTCCACTAGAAGTGTTTTTGTCTCTGACAGGCTGAGGTTGTTATTCTCAGAGTCTGACAGAAAATATTCCTACAGAGACCGTTTAGTTAAATAATAAGATTAGTTTTGTATCCAGAAACACAAGTCCAGTTCAAGAAGTCTCTCTCTGAAATCTGGTGGGAGGTCACCTTTAGATCCTCAGAATCAGTTAAATATTGAGACATGACTTTGGAAATCCTCGAGGTAAACTCCAAACTCTTCTCTCCAACTTCTGGTAACAAAACAGATCTTATTATTTAACAGAACGGACTCTCTGTGTGGGAACCATGTCTGTAATGATGTCAGACTCTTACTGGTAGATTCCACTGAGCACATCTGCACTTCCTTAAGATGATGCTTGTGTTTAAATCAGCTATTTGTAATTTCAAGCCACCTGCTTCCAGCCAGTTCAAACTGTTTGTTTTTAATTTCATGTGTTTAATTTATTTCTTTGCAGATTCCATTGTTGCCTCAGTCTGACCCTGAAAGACCCCAAAGAGACAGAGATTATTTAACATTACACTTAAGATTTTTACTTAAATTAATGTTGAAATCATATTTTTACAAGAGAATTAAATATCACAAAGTTCACAATTGCTGTAAATCTGGTCAAAAGTGACATTAAAAATTCACATATTTTTTTTTAACATTGTTTGCTGCTTAATGTGGTGAAAAGTTGCTTTTTTTTAGCATGTGCAACTTTACAACCGGTGCCCCGTAGAAATATAGCACTAAATGATTAATATGTTATCTAAATCCTGTTGGAGGTGATTTCTTTTAGACATCTTGAGGTCATTATTTTGGTAATTTAGAAGTAATTTTCTTTTTATTATGACTTCATAATTACTCCCCTGCTTACCATGAAAGTTCTCGAACCTGTAAAATACATCAGTTAGGGATGTGAGTGTGTGAGTGTTTATGAAATTACGTCCAAATTACCACATTTAATGGTAATTAGATGAGTAATTATGATGTCATGTATTTATCAAGTTGGTTATGAAATTACTTCCAAATTACTTCCAAATTACCACAATAATGACCTCAACATGTATGAAAAGGAGTGTAAAGTGCTGCTGAAATTAGAAAATAGAATAAAATTGTCACCAAATAAAAGTTTTTCCACTGGACTGAGTCTGTTCATGAACAAGCTGAATGGAGCCAGAAATATCAAGAAGTCCCAGAAAAGCTTCACTTAGAGGGTCAGAAGGCTTCAGAAGGCTTTTTAAATTGATATAAAATCCCCAATAATTAGGATCTGATCTGAACGAGTCACAAGATCTGCAGAGATCCAGAGAACTCTTCTAGTAACTGGGAGTCAGAGGTCTGTAGATGAGCACCAGGTGAAAGCCTGTTCCCTGGACGAGGACGTTACTACTTGATGGTTTAAAACCAGAGCCTCAAATGAAAACAATGTGATGGTCGTACCTTGAGCTCCACTGAACGGCCATTCAGATCATTTAGGAACTGGAACAAGGAGCCTTTTAGTGATAGTATGCGTTGCTGCCTGTGCAGGAGGGAGGACGGGATGCAGTAGTGATTAGCTTTGGTGTTTTATTATGTAAGACTGTGTCAGGTAGGAACATATTAGTCATTTTAGTGCTTTATTACTGATAGAAGATGAAGATTCCTGTCAGACAATCAGAGTTCATCACTGATGTTCTGGTAAACGACCACCAGAGGGCGACATGAGCACAGCAGGATTATTACCTCTGACAACGTTTCCACTGCTGGACCTCAGAACACTTCTGAGCTATTTGGACTTTACTTCTGCAAATATGTTCTTTTTACTCCACTACATTTATTGAAAACATCATTCTAGTTCCTAGTTGCTTTACAGATTACATGCTGCCCCAGAACATTCATTTATTTGATCCACAATCAGATTAGAAACAACTAATTTAAAGGCCAGTTGCGTCACAACGCTGCATGAAGACTGTCCCAATTGAAATGCTCCCCACAAATTCTGCCTCCTTTTCCCTCTTCCTGAGGACGCACCGCCACGATCCTTCACGGCTAGAAATTGCCCGAGATTCTTTGGGCGCATGAAGAAACAAATAAATCACTAATGGCGACCTGTGGTTCAAGTGGTTCAGATCTCACATTTAAATCTAAGTTTTGCGTCTATACTCTGTTTTTACTCATTTGAACATCCAACGCCAGATGTGTTAAACGTTAATGGACATTAAAACCTCAAACTGTCAGTTAAAATACATTGGTGATCAACTTGATGCCTTTGGAAGTAAAGACTGAAAAGCTTCACTTTCATACATTACACGTTCAGTCTTATATCTTACTGTGACTGTGGAGATGTTATAGACTCGTTTTACTTCATATACATAAATGGACCAAGATGAACAGATTCAGATCAGTCTGGTTTTCTGCACTACGTCCCTGACTGACCACATTAACTAGGCTGGTAGAGTCCAAACCAGCACTGACTGTATCACTAGCAGGCTCTCTAGTAGGGCTGCAACTAACAATTATTTTGGTGGTCGACTAATGTGTTGATTATTTTATCGATTAGTCGATTAGTCACAATTATTTTGGCAGCATCTGTTTCAAGTTCTGTTTTTGGTCTGGCTTTCCTGCTCTCCTCAACATGTTCCGCCATCATTCATATTCTTCTTCTGCTGCTTCTGCTTCTTCTATTACGGAACCGTCTTCTTCTTCTACGCCACCCAAGTAGCGGTGCTAAAGCGGTTTGCTCCGACTCAATCTTTTTTTCAAAAAATGATAATGATAATAATAATAAATATGATGATTTTTATTGACAATTTTTATTGTCAACGTAGTCGATTATGTCAACTAATCGTTGCAGCCCTACTCTCTAGTCACCTGTGACCTAGAGATTGCTAGATCCCTCGTGTTAAACCTGCTTCAAACACCTGTCTGTATTGCCAGATACAACAGGTGGGCGTCACAGGAAGCAGCGTCCAACAGGTGATTTACTGGAAACAGCTCAAAGTTCAGTCCAGTTCAGTCCTGGTGTCAGTGGACGGTCAGCAGCAGCAAAGTGACGACTGGCTGTGAACTGATGTCCTCCATGTGTTTCTGAAGTGAAGCTCAGTAAAGAGGACTTTGTGCTTGTTGTAGCTGTGACAGGAAGATGAAGATGTTTGTGGTGTTTGTGATCCTCGTGCACGGTAAGATAACCTTCCTCCCTCTGATCTGATCCTCACCTCGGTCCAACGTCATGTCTTTAATGTGGAACTGTGTCATCTTCACTTCATCAGTGTGTTTCAGCTGCAGGACCATGTTTTCTTCACAGAAACACATGAAGAACAGATTAAAGGCAGCAGATGTTCACTGTGTCCTGATGAATGAACACTCAGTACAAATATGAATGCAGGATTTATTGCACAGGTGTTGTTTGGACTGCTCACAATCAAAGGTCGCTATAAGATGTTTCATCTCACAACACAATGAAAGAGACATGTTGGCTGCAGGAATGTCCAGCAGAGCTGTTCCCGTCAGCTGAAGGGAAGCAGACTGCACATTTCAGAGTGGCCTTTTATTGTGACCAGTCCAAAGACCACCTGAGTAATAACCTGCTGTTTAATGCCACACATGTCAGGTGGGTGGATTATCTTGGCAGAGAGGACGAGCTCACTAACACACATTTTAACAAACTGCTGCTGAGAGAAATCATTCTTGTGTGCATAAAAAATCTTAAATCTTTGAGTTCAACTCAAAGAAAATGTGTTTAGTGTTGTGTTGATATTTGTGTTGAATGTAAAAGACTGTACAGTCACACTGTCCTCAGTTTTATGGTCTGCTGCAGCAACTGTGCAGGACAAAGTCCACACAAATGATCCATTGAAACTCATTTATTAGTTTGATACTGAAGGTGTGTCATGTTCGATTGTACCACAGCAGGCACATGCACACATTGGGCCCAAGGGGTGATTGAGTCCCTTTTTGCCTCGTAATAAAAAATGCCCTTTTTGTGTGTTTTTTTAATGAATAAATAAATTCCTGTTGTGCATCGGGATGTAAAAAAAAAAAAAAAAACGTCCAGCCCACTGCGCTGTATAGTAGTGAAGTCTGGGGTCCACTCAGTCATCAGAGCTTTGGCAATATTGTTGTTGAAACTTTCATGCCAATAAAGCTCCTTTGAATTGAAAAAGATTCAGAGAGAGAGAGAGAAGCTGCTGCCTCATCGAGAACTCCACCACACACATAGATGAGACGGCTAACAAGTCGCCTTCCACTTACTCAACGTGCTTAAATATGAGTCATATTTCAGAAAAGCACTCATTTGTCCTTGTTAAGCTAACTGCTTGTTAATGAGAGTTAATAATAATCTGACAGCTGTCTGTGTCGCTGTTTATCTGCCACAAATCTTAAACTTCTTCCAGATATTGAGTTCACTGTGACTTTGCTGTTGTAAACATTGTTGTTCCTACTAACAGTCACAGTTATTTCTTGGAACCGTCACACTTTTAGATGTGTAGCCTGTATTTCTAGTTTGCACTTTCTCTCCCATGATTTTCTTTTTGTTATGCAAGCTGTTAATGTGCAACCTTGGAAAGTTGGCAAAGTGGTCTAGCTTATTGTCTAGCTAATATAGGTCAAAGGCTACGTTAGCTGTGTGTGTGTGTGTGTGTGTGTGTGTGTGTGTGTGTGTGTGGAACCAAGCAGTGATGATACTGTACCATCTTATATGTCGGCTTGCCGTAGGGTTGCTTTAGTAGCGGTAGTTGTAGTGCTGAATGATGAATGCTTCTGCAAAGATTATAATGTGGCTGGTTTACTGTCATGGCAAGTTCAGATTGCTGGAACACGTCACTGACATGAAGTTATGTTTTATGTTTCGGCTCACTCCTCAAGCGAGCTGAAATTCCACAACACTCTGCAGATTGATTTTGACGCTTGGTTCTTGTACAGTGAATCAGCAGGACTGAAGGTTCAGCTTCCTGTCCGTCAGTCTGAGGCTGCTTCATGCTCACACAAACTGGACCAACAGGTCTGAAAAGTATGAGGAAACTGAAGCTCCTCCTCTTTCCTCAGAAGTGATCTGTGGCGGTCTGACTTCATTCCAGAGAGCTGCTTTAACAAACTCTGCAGCTCAACTCTGAACTGACAACAGCCGACGGGTCAACAACAGTCTGTCGCCCAGAGAGTCACCAGACTCCCTTAACAAATGTCTCAGTTTAGTGAGTTGTTGAGTGAAGAAAGTCTTCAGATATGAACACATGGTGCAGTAAACTTAAATAATATTTAACAGGGAATGAAGGACTTTACTTTGCTCAGAGGACGTCACTGATCCACACTCACATCTAGTGATCAGAATAAATCAGTATTTACATCAAATGGAATATTTATCATCAATATCAATCAATTAGTCAAAACACACACACACACACACACACACACACAGGTCTTGATCACAAACATGTTGGACCTGTTTGTTCACTTTCCAGCAGCTGCTTCACTGGAAACAGCTCAAAGTGAAAGTTCAGTTCAGTCCTGGTGTCAGTGGACGATCAGGAGGAACAAAGTGACGACTGGCTGTGAACTGATGTCCTCCATGTGTTTGTGCTTGTTGTAGCTGTGACAGGAAGATGAAGATGTTTGTGGTGTTTGTGATCCTCGTGCACGGTAAAGCCTGATTTATGCTTCTGCGTCGCGGCGACGGTGTAGCTACGTCGTCGACGCAGATCCTTACGCGGACCCTACGCCGTAGCCTGACGTGCGCCTCCAAAAAATCCTGACTACACGTCGACGCATTGAGACGTGAACGGCAAGGACTGTGATTGGTCCGCTCAGAATGTCATTTCCGGCAGTTGCTTTTCCGGTCAACAGTATAACAACACCGCCATTTTTAAAGTTTTTGTGGTACGAGCGGCACGGAAAAAATGGACCAGGCAGATGAGAGAATTATCGAGGAGGTCAGAAAATATGACCACCTTTACAACTCGCCATTGTTTACTGTCTGACCGGAAGAAAACCAAGGAATCCGATATGAACCCCCCGAAACCAAACAAAGACAAAGCCACACCCCCCTAGCGGCTTGGCAGTGAATTGCAGAACAACGCGTTCCCTCAACGCAGAACTTCGAATGCTCAATGAAGGCATAGGGTCGACGACTTAGCTACGCCATCGCCGCGACGCAGAAGCATAAACCAGGCTTAAGATGACCTTCCTCCTGTGATGACCCTGTCTGCCTGTTACCTTGTTTGTGTGGCAGAGGGTCAATAGAGTGGCAGGTCCTGGGTTGAAGTTTTAAAACCCCTCTTGGGTTCAGTTGCTGGTTCTCTCCTCTCTGACACATCCTCTCAGCTTTTTGTTGCTGTTTTGGTTTGTGATGCTGAATCATACAACACTGCACATACACATTTTTTCACTCATGCACACCCCTACACTACTGAACATACTGATTTTACATCCCACTGTTAGTTTTCGTTTCCTCTTATTTTATTATTTATACGAATAAATCATTTGTTAATTGACTTTGTTGTGTGCATCTCCCTTTTTTGTCATGGCCGGGCGGCCCGGTTTGTGACAACTCGGGGCTCATCCATCCAAATTTGATTTATTTGAGGCCAATGTTCAGTACCAGTATTGATGTGCTTGGGGGATGTATTTGGATTATTTTAATTTTTTAATTTCATTATTTTGATTTGATTGTTGTTTCAGTCAAGGGAGATTTGGTCCTGCAGTCAACGTGTGTTGACACGAGTGGGCAGGTCTGAGTTATTAGCAGTGATTGCTAAGTTTTGGCTGTTGTGGAGTTCCCTGGGTAGGTATAGCGACGTGGTCCATTTGGGCTGTTTTTTGTTTTTTGTTTAGTTTGTTTGTTTTGTGCAGTGTGCGGTTCAGGGACACATCCATGGCTGTCAGCTTGCTGGGGGCCTAACCGGGCTATTGGGTTAAGTGTTTAAATAGCCCAATGCAAGTCTGCATGAAGACTCTGGGTCAGGGAGGTAGATTGCTTTGTATGGGCAGTATAGGTAGAGGGGCGATTCCGTATTAAATTGGGTGAATATTTTCCTCTCTTGCGCTAGTTGACCTTGGCAACACTGTCTGTTGGTTTTGTTGTTTTGTTCTCTTCTGTTGGGACCGTTAGACATAGTCTCATGGCAGGGATAGAGAATTTTGTTGATGCACCATGTGAGGGGTTTCTGGATTGTTGCATGAAAGATCAGCTCCTGGAAATTACAGGAAGGTTTAATGTTGACCTTGCTGGTCTTGGTGATAGATGGCTTAAAAAAATGAGAAGTCTTTGGTTAAATTGCAGTTGGTTGAGAAAGGGTTGCTAAGGAAAAGGGACCTGGGGCCTCATTTATAAACGTTGCGTATGCACAAAAGAAGGCGTACGCCACTCTCTACGCACACCGCAAGATTTATAAAAAAACAACTTGACGGGAAAATGTGCGGTCGTCCAGGCACACTCTGACCCATGCGTACGCACATAACTGGGGTAAGGAGAAACTGCGCCACTGACGGCAGAAGAAAGAAACGGGAGAAACTGTGTGAAACTAATCCTGATCGTGTAAAATAAATAGTAATTTTACCTCTCATGAACAGTTTATTTGCAAGAAATAGATACAAAAAAAATCTACAATGAATAAACAAACGTACTCCCTGGAGTGCACACAGGAAACATGATTTAGGACAATAGTAAGACAACAGTAGGACAAATTATGTTTATACTGATATGAATGCCGTTTAATATATTAATATCCGATATCATATAGCCCATTTCATTTCATCTCTGTTTTCAATGCATAACGCATAAAACACTTTGTAACTGTGTTTTGTTGCCCTACAAATAAAGACTATAATTATCTTATATTATTAGTCAGTCAGGGTACTTCTCACACGTGTGGCAGATATTACCTAATAGATGGTATATAAAGGCATGTATTTACAATGTGTTATGGCGCACAATGGCTGCTTTGGCACTGTTGGAGTATGTGGCAAACGGAAGGATACGGAGGGAGCGGAACTTCAGAGACCAGCAAGATCTACTGGCCAACAGTGATGAGTGGCTGATGAGCCGTTTCCGACTCCCACCAGCTGTCCTCTTGGATCTATGTGCGGTGTTGGGCCCAGCGTTAGAGAGGAGCACCCGCAGAAACCACGCAGTGCCAGTCCCGCTTCAAGTGGTATAATTGGTTTGTCGCAGCAGTACATAATGTTTCCTTATACGGTGAACAGGCAAATAAAAATGCGCAATTTGCAGCAATGTCCGTTTTCCCAAATGTAATCGGTGCCACTAACTGCACTCATGTTGCTATAAGAGCACCGAGTGAGAATGAATTGGGCATCGGTGTCCCCCTCCTCCATCCCACGTCACTCAGGAGGGATTCCCCGATGATCCCCGCCAGTTGTTCATCCAGCGGGGTGAGCTCCGGTTGGCCCGTTCACCTTTCTCTCTGCTTTCGGCATGCTTTCAGTCATGAATGAATATTAATTAGGGGCGTTTCTCTGAATATTTATGGACAACTATGGGCGTGGTATGACCCGCAACACAGGTGCGCCACATTTAGAGTGGAGTGTGATTTATAAAGGGAAATCGGCGTAGGACGTGCGTGCGCGCTGTTTTATAAATCAGGATGTTTTTGTGCGTACGTACTTTCTGTGTTTCGTGCGTACGCAACTTTTTGACGTCAATCCTACGCACAGTTTTATAAATGAGGCCCCTGGTCAGTCAATAGCAGCGCAGTCATTTTCAGTTCCATCAGGAAGCTCAATCTTTGAGTAGCAAAAAGAATTGCTTTTATTACAGTCGTCTCATGATAAAGAGAGGCAGAGGTTGAAGCTGGAAGGTAATAAGATGGAGATGGAAAAGTATAAGTTGGAGATCAATAAGCAAGTGGCGGTAGCAGCGTGAGACAGAGCAAGCGAAGATAGCATTGCAGACTACTTGATTGGAGTTATTCAGAGATGGTAAGCTTTTTGAGGATGTTTTGTGAGGGGAAGAAACGTCATCTTCAGCGTCGAGGTCTCCTGATGTTAGTAACTTGCATCTCTTGCCTAAGTTCAAGAATGACCACAATGTTTTTTTCTGTTTGAGCAAACAGTTTGAGCCAACAGCAAACAGAAGAAAAGGCGAGGAATTGGTCAGATTCTGAACAAGTTTGCTTAAACCCTACATGCTCACTCTTCTAGTGCGTCTGGTGTTGTCAAGCAGGGATCAACAGTGGTCAGTCCTGCCTTGGTGACTTGTATGGTCAGGCTGGTTTCGGGTGAATGTTTGGATGATGCTGTTCTTGAGCCTAATGAGGGGTTGTTGCCTGGTAGACTAAAAAATTCAGAGACCCTCAAGAACTTAAAAGGATTATTTGGCCATTTGAGCTTCTCTTGAAGTATCCAGGTTTGGTTGGTGACACGCCCTCCCACACGGATTGGGTTGAGCACGATGTTGACGTGAATGATGCACAGTCTATCCGTCAGCATTTTCATCGAGTTTTTCCGAAGAAACGTTAATATTTAGATGCTTAAGTGCACTGTGTAGCCAATTATATACTGTGGATGATGTCGAGAGAGGATAACGTTATCGTCTTGCTCAGGCCAGTGCTCGTTTATTTCTGAGCTGAGCATGAGCAGAGCACATAGCTGAAATCTCCCTAGTGGATACACAGCAGCACCAGAGCGCCATCTACTGATTGGTTTGGGTATAACCCGTGTTAGATCGTTCAAATAATTACAAAAAATAGGGGGGTGTCTGTTTACATCAAAACTTAAAATGGGGCATTTCCAACCCACTACATCAACAGGGTGAAAAAATTGGATTCTTTTCCATTGCCTCGTACGTAGGATTGTGTAGACCAGGTGGGTGCTGCCAAGTATGTCAGCAAATTTGATTTGCTGAAGGGTTACTGGCAGGTGCCCTTGTCCAAAAGTGCACGGGAGGAGGCCACTTTTATCACTCCATCTGGGCTGTATTCTACGGAGCGCCCCTGGTGACATTGGATAAAAAAAAAAAATTCGTGGCCACGCATTATTATCTCGTGGCAAAGAGATAATAATGATAATAATAATAATCACATTTGTGAGTTTATAACATTACATGCTGCAGATTTTTATAATGTTTGTGGGTTTATTGACGATGTTAAATGACGATATTTGTCTCTTAATACCCCACAAAGCCTCCTGTAGACCTGATGCAGATAGACAATGAAGCCAAGAAATTATAATAGGGAATGTTCTACCTGCTCTAATAACCTATGCACACAGCGCATCTTATTATAGGCTGTGATAAATTTAACGTTAACATTACTCAGTAGACCTAGTGAGGGAAAATTAGCTTTATTTGTGATTAAAATATGACGATGAGGACCCAACAATTGGCCAAAAGTATATGTATATGTTATTATTTGTGTACTATGACTTTTTCATCATTTACGTCATCCTTTACTTTGAAAAAAATAATTTGTGGCCACGTATTATTTTTTTTTTATCCAATGTCACCAGGGGGGCTGCATAGTATTCCTATCAAGAGATGACATCTTGCTTATGCACCAGCCTCTTTTCAAAGTCTGATGAATCATGCGGGGCTGCGTGGTTTATTTAGATGATTTAGTGGTCTACAGTTATTCTTGGTTTTCTCTCATGCAGCGGGTTAGAGCACTGTTTGACCGGTTGGCAGAGGTGAAGCTCACAATAAACCTTGCAAAGTGTGAGTTTTTGTAATGTCACATCTCTTTTGTGTTCAGCACCAGTGCTGGCTGCAACTCGTTTTGACCATCCTCTTGTTTTACAGGTGGATGTAATCCATGTCGGAGCAGGAGATGTGTTGATGCAGGCAGTTGAGCAGGGAGTTGACAGGGCAGGCAGTTTTTTTTTCTTTTTTAATGAAGTTCAACCAGTATCAGTTGAACTACTCAGTGGTTGAGAAGGAGGCCCTTGCTTTGATCTGGGCCCTGCAGCATTTTTCAGTCTATGTGGGGTCTGGGGTGACACCAGTGGTGGTTTACACAGACCACAGCGCTCTGACCTTTCTGCACACCCTGTGATGCCCAAACCAGAGGCCGATTAGGTGGTCGCTGTTCTTGATCTGGACATCCGGCACATATAAGCCTGTGATAATGTGGCTGCGGATGCACTGTCGCAGTCTCTCTGGCTGTGAACTGATGTCCTCCATGTGTTTCTGAAGTGAAGCTCAGTTAAGAGGACTTTGTGCTCTTGTTTGTGTGGTAGAGGGTCATCAATAGAGTGGCATCTCCTGGGTTGAACTTTTAAAACCCCTCTTGGGTTCAGTTGCTGGTTCTGTCCTCTCTGACACATCCTGGCTTTTGGTTGCTGTTTTGGCTTGTGTTGCTGAATCATACAACACTGCACACACACATTCTTTCACTCATGCACACCCCTACACTACTGAACATACTGATTTTACATCCCACTGTTAGTTATCGTTTCCTCTTATATTATTATTTATTTCATTATGATAAATCATTTGGTAATTGACTTTATTGTGTGCATCTCCCTTTTTTGTCATGGCCGTGCAGCCCGATTTGTGACACTCCCTCTCATCTGATTGTCACCTCGGTCCAACGTCATGTCTTTAATGTGAATCTGTCATGAGGCTGCTGTCATTGACCCTCTCTGTCTGTGTGACCTCACAGTTTCCCAGCATGCCTCAGCTGTGGAGGTGTATGACTGGGACCCGTTTGTCCTGCTGCCCTGTGACTTTCCCACTGATGAACTGGACGAGCCCTCAGTGGTGTGGAGCCGCTACGATCTCAATCCTTCAACCGTCCACCAGCATCAGCAGGAAGGTGATGAACTTAAAGACCAAAACCAGCTTTACAGCGGCCGAACATCCATGAAGACTGACGCTCTGGAAACTGGAGACCTCAGCCTCAATCTGACAAAACTCCACCTCTCTGACAGCGGCTCCTACACCTGCACCGTCAGATGGATCAGAAGGGGGATAGAAAGAGAAAGAAGAGTGACGGACGTACAGTTGCAGGTCAAAGGTCAGCAACTAACCCTAAAACCTCCTGTAGATACAGATCAGAGGTCAGAGATCATGTTCTTTATGTTTCTGGTTCCCACAGAACGATTCCCATCCTGGGCCAAAGCTCTCCTGGTTCTCCTGGTTCTTGGACTTCTGGTTTCTGGAGCTCTTTTAGTACATTTTAGGCAGTATTTCAAGTCAGGTATGTCACTACTACTACACTACCCATCATGCACCTGGGCAGCATTTTTACTCTGGTAGCTCCCTGACTGTTGAGACAGTGAGGTTTGGGATTATTAGAGAAGGATGAGACAGTGAGGTCTGGGATTATAAGAGAAGGATGAGACAGTGAGGTCTGGGATTATAAGAGAAGGATGAGACAGTGAGGTCTGGGATTATAAAAGAAGGATGAGACAGTGAGGTCTTGTTACCATCACAGTTCCTGCTGCTGTCTGTACAGCTGATGTTGTGGTTTGTTGTCCTCTCAGTCTACCAGGTCGAGGTGGATTCAGCGGTGGAGTCTGTCCAGCTGCCCTGCAAAACCACAGTTAGCCTGCCAAAAGACGCTACAGTAGTGTGGGGGGACGGATACAGGAAGGTCCATGTGTATCAGAACGGTTCTGACCCGCCTGAAGAACAGGACAGATGTTACAGAGGTCGAACAGAGATGAAGAGAAAACTGCTGGAACCTGGAGACCTCAGTCTGACCCTGAAATACCCCACAGACGATGACAGTAACATCTACACCTGCACCATCTACAACAGGGAGGGACGCAACCTGATGGAGAAACAAGTGGTGCTGAAGGTCAAAGGTCAGTTCTCTCTCTCTCTCTGTTTCTCTCTTAGTGAGTGTGGATGTGCATTTCAGTGAGCGAGTGTGTTTCTATCTTCTGTGTTTGTGTGTTAGATTTATTACTGCAGTAGTATTCTGTGCTGTAGTTTTAGTGGATCAGTATCGACCGTCCTCAGCTGGAGACGCTCACACACAGACACAGAGTCAAACTCTGTCCGACTGTTAATTGCTCTGTGTAGGATTGCAGTTCAGCAATCAGAGAAAAAGTTGGTTATTACAGTATAAAGTCCAAATCTAGGATGAACAATGGAGTGGTTATTTTTCTGGACAGTACTGATAAAGTCAGCACGGTTGTTGAACGAGGTGCAGTGATCCAAGACACCTTTGTTCAGGTGGTACCGCTGGTTCATCCAGCCAGAAACATCATTCCTCAGCCAAAGTCAACTGGGACAAAAGTGAAGCTGTCAGTGTTGGTGGAGTGTAGAAGAAGCTCAGTGTGTCTGGAGGGTTGATCTGGAAGACGGGGGCTGAAACACTGAGGAGTGTTTTTAGGTGATCCTTCATTTGTTCTTAATAACTGGGAGAATGTTAAAGGTCGTATAGCAAGGTGGAAGTGGATTAAAACAAAAATGTCAAAAAAAATGTCAGCAGGAGAGAAGCTCTCACAGTTAGTGAGTGACTTTGTTACAGCAGTATTGTGACGGCTTTATTAAACCTGATGAGAACAATATTCTCCCTTCAGTGAGCATTTCCCCAGACTTCAGGGACTGTACAGGGTTGTTTTTAAAAAGTGGGAGAACCTCTGAGTTTTCTTTTCAGGATGCAAATAGAAAATGAATGTCTGAAATGTTTGTCAGAGTTTAGCAGAGGGACAAACTGAATGGTAGCAGTGACCCTCCATGTAGAGCTCACTGAGGCCTGAGTGATGGTGTTGGAGCTGAATGGAGAGCTGTATAAACCACCATTGACCTGCAGTGGAGGTTTTACATAGTATCAGTGCTGTGAATGTGTTTGTCTCTGTCATTAACTCTGATGTGAGTCCTGTCTGTCCATGTTGTCTCATCCTGAGACTGTTTCTCATTGTTTCATGGAGTGTTGTCGACTGCTGCCTCTGTTTGTGATGTTGGAACATGTTTTCAGACTATTTGGGGAGTTTTTTAGAAGCAGAAGTTCATTCTGGGCTGCAGGTCCTCTCAGAGAAATAAAGACAAATGGTAGCTTCTTAATTTCATTGTGTGGAGGACAAAGATGTTCGTGTATCTGAGCAGAAGAAACAGAACAGAGACAGCTGTGGATGATGATGCTGTTTTACTGTTTGGAAAAATGTTGGAAGCTCGTTTAATGATGAAATCTCGATGAAAGATGTGTAAAGTTTTCCAGTGTGTGGTGTTATAAACATGTTCTGTTGTGCTGTTGATGACCAGCTGTTCTTTGGACATGACTGACATGATTTAGATTCTGTGAATCTTCATTTATTGACCGTGTTGTTTTTTGATTGTGGTTTTATAATGTAACACTGTCAAATGTACATATAATAAAATTTACAGTCATGTACTCTCAGTTTAGGCCAATCAGAAGAAATAGGTACGTTCAAGGAGGATTGATGAGACAGGACAACGGTTTGGAAAAAAAGTACTTACAAAATGGCTTTATTGGCAACTGTGCCCTTTAAGTGCAAAACATGAAATATTTCAGATGTACCTGAAATCCCTTCTTTTATCAGAAGTTATCAATAACACTTAATAAAACAACAAAGCACTTCACAATGTGAATTTGAGACAGGTGCCCCAAAATAATAAACAAAAAAAAGAACAAAATTTAGTAGAGTCCAAAAAAATGAAAAAATCCAAGTGAAGTCAAGTCTGGGTTTCAGTCAATGTTCACAGTCTGTTCATCTACCCGGGTAGTGTGATTTTATGCTCTATGTCTTATCTGTACGAAGAATTGATCCTTTCAGTGCACAGTGAAGCTCCCGCTGACGTCACACCCTCCGCGCGTGTAGGCCTGCTTCCGCTCCACGACTCACCGGTCCAGGCTCTGGCTCGGCATCAGAATCCACTCATACAAAAAAAACAACCTGCATAGGGCAGTAGTAGCAACATCTCCTTTAAATACAATCTTATTTATCTCATTAATCTCTCTCTTCTTCATGAATGTATCTTAACTGTACAGTATTAATTCTCTTTTCATTTATCTTATATCAATGAACATCAATTATTCAGTGACAAAGTATCATATACAGCTGCACAATAACTTTTTAACAGCCAGCCACACAATTTATGTAACTTCTGTAACTCAAATGCACACAGCTGCGTGTGTTTTAGCTCAACAACAGGCTCAAACCAGTTTCCTTAGCTGCATAGCATGTGCTAGCCCAGTTAACACATATCATCCCTTCTCCACAGAAACACACAATAAAATACAATTCAACTTCAACATACGGTGTTTACCGGTCTCCGGTTGGCTTTTTAAAAACTATCACAGAACATTACTATTCACAGTGGAGACATATTCAATAAAATTAGCACGTAATTAGCCACGGTCGGCATCGCTAGCATGCTACGCTAATTTTACATAGCGCTTACTCACCGGAGTTTTCACTCGACAAAAATCAACATCCACACGGTCAGGTTCAGCAAAAAAACCCCTCTTCCTTCTACTGAAGTCCTCCGATCTGATAACTCGAACAAAATTGCAGCCTTAACAACTTCACAGACTGTTATCAACCTTCTCAAACTAGCGTGTGTCTCCTGTAGTAACGTTACTCTCGTCTGCATCGGTGCATGAAAAAAAAGACCGAGAACAGAGGAAAAAAACAGTAAACTAAAGGCGCTGCCAGTGTTGGACTGGGATGCATGCGCACCCCTGCTGGTGAAACTAAGCAATTACATTCAACCTACAAGGCTGTTCAGCTCTATACACTGTTCAACTGTAAACATTTGGGGATAACACTGTGTGTGTAACTAATGGGCGTTACAATAATATCTTGAATTTTGAATAAAGTGTTGTTGAAATTCAAAATCCTCTCTCTCTCTGTTGTGGTTTGTTGTCCTCTCAGTCTACCAGGTGGAGGTGGATTCAGAGGCGGAGTCTGTCCCGCTGCCCTGCAAAACCACAGTTCACCTGCCTGAAGACGCTACAGTGGTGTGGAGGGATGGATACAGCAGGAAGGTCCATGTGTATCAGAACGGTTCTGACCAGCCTGAAGAACAGGACAGATGTTACAGAGGTCGAACAGAGATGAAGAGAAAACTGCTGGAACCTGGAGACCTCAGTCTGACCCTGAAATACCCCACAGACGATGACAGTAACACCTACACCTGCACCGTCTACAACAGGGAGGGACGCAACCTGATGGAGAAACAAGTGGAGCTGAAGGTCAAAGGTCAGTTCTCTCTCTCTCTCTCTCTCTCTCTCTTAGTGAGTGTGGATGTGAATTTCAGTGAGCGAGTGTGTTTCTATCTTTTGTGTGTTTGTGTGTTAGATTTAATACTGCAGTAGTATTCTGTGCTGTAGTTTTAGCCAATCAGTATCGACCGTCCTCAGCCGGAGAAGCTCACACACACACACAGAGTCAAACTGTCCGACTGTTAATTGCTCTGTGTAGGATCATTGCAGTCCAGCAATCAGAGAAATAGTCGGTTATGATGATATAAAGTCCAAATCTATGATGAACAATGGAGTGGTTAATTTTCTGGACAGTATTGATAAAGTCAGCACGGTTGTTAAACGAGGTGCAGTGATCCAGGACACCTTTGTTCAGGTGGTACCGCTGGTTCATCCAGCCAGAAACATCATTCTGTCCAGAGTTCCTCCGTTCATTAGTAATGAAATGTTGCAGAGAGAACTGGAGAGACACGGACAGTTAATGTCTCCAGTCAAACTGATTCCTCTGGGCTGTAAATCTCCACACCTGAGACATGTTGTCTCCTTCAGAAGGCAGGTCTTCATGGTTCTGAAGAACACTGAGGAGTTCAGCTGGATGTTGAAGTTCACAGTGGAGGATTCTGATTATACTGTTGATGCGTCTTCTGAGAGGATGAAATGTTTTGGATGAATGAGTCAAACAGTTACTTCTTCTTTTTCCTGCTTTGTTCACTCTGTTCTGTTTTACACCTTGTTTCTCTGCTATGGGAGACATAAGAACAGGCAGCTTGGATATAAATGGAGCAAGGCATGATGGGAAAAGGGCGTCTCTGTTCAAGCTGTGTTCTCTCAACAAGCTGGATGTTATGTTGGTACAGAGACACACAGTACTGCTGATAACCAGACTGACTGGAGGACAGAGTGACTGCTGAAACCTTCTTCAGTCACAAACCAGTAACAGTTGTGGGGCTGGACTTCTTGTTTCCACAAACTTTCTTCCTCCGTCTGTAGAAACTGAAGAAGTTATTAAAGGCTGTCTGTTAAAAGTGAGAGCAGTGTGTGAAGACGTAAAGATGGTGGTTGTTAATATTGATGCTCCGGCTGTGGGAGTGGAGAGAGTGGTGTTTCTACATGTTTTAAATGAAGGGACTGATAAATGTAATAATGAGGAATCTGTATTTATGGGTGGAGGTTGTAACAGTCCTGAGGACAGCAGGTCAGACAGGAACCATGCAGAGCCTCACGCTGCCTCTCACACTCATCTGCTTCACCTCATGGAGGCTCAGGAGTTGTGTGATGTGTGGAGAGACAAACATTAACATTTTAATGTGTTTAAAAGTTGTGTTATCAGCCCTGTTGGCTTCTCTGATCACTCACTTGTTACAGCTTCTGTTTTTTCGGGTTCATACGGGTGCTTGAAATCCGTGAAAGTGCTTGAATTTCAATATTGTGTTTTCAAGGTCTGAAAAGTGCTTGGATTTGAGTTTAAGTGCTTGAAAGTGCTTGGATTTGAGTTTAAGTGCTTGAAAGTGCTTGGATTTGAGTTTAAGTGCTTGACATTATAACTCTGTTTCTTTCACAAAACTGGGATCAGATTGGATAGTTTGCTTATAACAAGAAGCAATAAAATCAGTAAGAGAACCGTATGTGGAGATATTTCCTCCTGGACTCCCCTCTGCTCCTCTCTGCCTCTCTCTGCTCCCCTCTCTCTCTCTCTGCTCCTCTCTGCCTCTCTCTGCCTCTCTGCTCCTCTTTCTGCTCCTCTCTGCCTCTCTCTGCCTCTCTGCTCCTCTCTGCCTCTCTGCCTCTCTCTGCCTCTCTCTGCCTCTCTCTGCTCCTCTCTCTGCTCCTCTCTGCCTCTCTCTGCTCCTCTCTGCTCCTCTCTCTGCTCCTCTCTGCTCCTCTCTGCTCCTCTCTCTGCTCCTCTCTGCCTCTCTCTGCCTCTCTCTGCTCCTCTCTGCCTCTCTCTGCTCCTCTCTGCCTCTCTCTGCTCCTCTCTGCTCCTCTCTGCTCCTCTCTCTGCTCCTCTCTCTGCTCCTCTCTCTGCCTCTCTCTGCTCCTCTCTGCCTCTCTCTGCCTCTCTCTGCTCCTCTCTGCCTCTCTCTGCTCCTCTCTCTGCTCCTCTCTCTGCCTCTCTCTGCTCCTCTCTCTGCTCCTCTCTCTGCTCCTCTCTGCTCCTCTCTGCCTCTCTCTGCTCCTCTCTGCTCCTCTCTCTGCTCCTCTCTGCTCCTCTCTGCCTCTATCTGCCTCTCTCTGCTCCTCTCTCTGCTCCTCTCTGCTCCTCTCTGCCTCTCTCTGTTTTAACGAGCGTTGGCTTGAAAATGATAATTACAAACTCTGGTTAAGATAAGGACCGAATCAAAGAGTGGCGTCATGCAAAGTCTGCAAAAAGATTTGCAGGTCTGCGCTTTCCAGTCACATGAAATGTAAGTGAAGACTTTTTGAGTAACTTATGCCAACGCTGCATGTTAACACTTTGTTTATGCTAACCGCTAACGTTAGCTAAACCATAACACGCTAAAGAATAATTAATGCACCATTAATCACATTACGTGACCTCGTTAAGTTAGTGCCTGACTGTCTGTGTGTCGTCACACATGCAGCCCGGTAGCAATAGAAGGATGGCTGAGGAGAAGGTCCAGTTTGATGCAGTTTGGACTGATGACACGTTCAATATTAATAAACTTTGATGAATAAGTGAACAGCGCTCTGTGCAGCACAGAGCATCTCTACTGCTGCTGACTGGCTGTCAGCAGAGGAGTCACTCACACTGGGTAACACCAGAGCCAAAGTGCCAGAGTCAGAAACTGACTGTTAGTTTGTCTCTGTGACGTCACACCAGGCACTGACGTCTGTCAGAGCTTTAAGTGTGAACAGGGAATGTTCACTTTTCTCCACTTCTCATTACTTACTTCTAATAAAGTAAATTAGATGGAAGCCGAGACTTCTTACAGATAGGTGACACATTTTGACAGTGTTACTTAGTGTTACTCCAAACACATAATGCATTATTTATTACTGTCATTTCAGTAACTTTATCACATTATAATATTACTGTCTTTGAATGTTAAGGCATTGCACGACTATTGCATTACTTTAAGTTACTTTCACCAAAATTCACAACCACCAACACTGAAGCAGTTTCTGAAAGGGCTGAACATGAATTGCGATGTTAAAATAGAAACATTTGGGGTGCACTACCTGTTTCAGTCCCATGAGAAGATTTACAGTGAAAAATCAATATGTGTCAAATCTTTTTGTATGTCAACACCTTGGTCTATATTAATATAAGAGAAAACTGATTGCACCATACATTTTCTAAAAGCTTATGTCCTCTAGATGTGATTAAACATGCATGATGCATGGACATGTCCCACCTTCCTCTATATATCAGGGACAGTACAGATTCCTATAATGCATCTACATTGTATTGAACGTTTTTGAAACACACACATTGATTTTCAATGTAGCCTAAATCTGTTCATCGGGCAGAAACTGGTCGTATCCCAAAATGTTTGATGTTAACACTCAAATTCAGTTTGGGCAGACCTTTCAAAAGCAGCTGGTTGTGTGTGTGTGTGTGTGTGTGTGTGTGTGTGTGTGTGTGTGTGTGTGTGTGTGTGTTTTGGGGGGGGGGAGCCTACATTGTAAAACCCTTTAGCTAATGTTTATTGTGTTTAACGGAAGTTTTTGTGTGTTTTATCTGGATACAGACTGACATGAAACAGATTGACGTTATGTTGCTGTTCTGGTGGCTTTATATTACAGTCAGTAGCCCAGCAGCACTGACCTGTTGAGGCAATGATAGCTTACCTTGTCATTGCTAACCTGGACGGGGATCTTGCTCACACATTTTCTTAAAGATGGAGAATCCACTGTTGAAAGTGGCAGCATATCTTCCACAACATACTCTGCCACAGTCTCCTCACTTCTCGAGGTTCAAGCATCACAGAACGAGAGAAAGTTATTAGTTTTTGCTCTTAAGTTTTTTCTTCACTCTCATCCTCAGTTTGCTTTCTTTTGTTTACTAGCTTAATATTAGTGTGGCACCGCTCTAGACGTTTCGTTAAATTACTTGTGCTATTTCTCGAGGTAGAGAGATCTTTTGGTTTCTCACACAAAGTGCACTTAACTATAATGTTCTTCACATCCTTGTCTCTGACGAACTGAAAATAATGAGCACATGTCCATCTTGCGAATGCAGAGTCCAACTTGTCTGCTGCTGCAGTCGTCTTCTCCTCAATCAATAGTTCTCCAGCACTAACAGGAAGTTGTTGATGAATTTGTATATAAACAACACACCACTTAATTTTGGGTTTAAAATGCATTATAACGCGCATTACTGAGATGTGTTCAGAGTAAAATGTTACCTTTTTGTTTTTGTAATGCCTTACATTACTGCGTTACAGCAAAAAGTAATGCATTACAGTAATTGCATTACTTTTGTAACGGGTTACTCCCAACACTGCATTTTGAAACATAAAAATTCATGTCAAAAAAGTAAATTACACGGAGCTCTCAGGTCTCTTTGTCTCGGTGTGAGTGTGCCTGAAGAACGCCAAGTGGCTTCCATTTTTTTGGATAAAACTTTGTGTTCTCCTTTAATTTCTAAACTTCTTGCTGTTATGAAACATAATTTTAGATGTTGACAGCATAATACAATGTACATAATTGTGATAAAAAGTGAAAAAAATAAACATGAGTGTATATATTCCTGTAGATATGTATTTTACCCCAACGATAAGGTGCTGGAAAAATGTGAAAATGACCCTTAAAAGTGCTTGAAAAGAAAAAAATTTGACCTCTAAAAGTGTGTATGAACCCTGTCTGGAGTCTGAAGTGGAGGAACTCTGAGAACCACCTGAGGGGTCAAAACTGGGACTGATAACCAGGGTCCAGTGGTGGAGGGGGCCCTCGAAAGGCCTGAAATAAAAATGTTGTTTTTACTTTATTTTTTATTTCTAAAGCTCTATTCACATGGGACTAGTATTACCTGGGACTTAAAGTGATTTAGAAATGATCCCACCACGTCTGTGTTTCGTGCGGCGCATTCACACAGGATAAGTGAAGTCTGTGTTTTAACTTCAATTTACTGACATTATCTCCTGGATCGATCGTACCGGAGCCCGGAGCAGCACAACGGTTAGATATGGATATTTTTAATATAATAACTGGTGAGCCTGTTGAAAGATAGAAAAATGTTCCTTACCACATGCTGCCATGCATGTTATCCATCGAATCATCTTTCGAGATTTTTCGATGAGCCTTCTGAATTTGCGGTCCATAATTCTCGACCGGGAAAAAGGCAGAAAAAAGGTGTGGATAACACAAAAAAACCTTAAAGTCCGTGTAAAGCAAATTCGGCCATTTTCTTCTAAACACATTAAAAAGGACACAAATGTATTTGCTTAAAACATGTAAAAAGCCATTCAACCATTTAGAATTTAATTTTGGAGCTAGGCTTACAAACAATGTTACAACATTTCTGTGTTCAGGATTTAATGGGTCAGAAATCATGATTTGCATAAACCCCGCCCTGCTGCGGAAGTGGTATAAATACATTCAGCACATTAGCTTCAGAGGTTTTTCCACTCACTCTCGAGTCTCGGCTAGCATCTCTTAGAATAGTTTGCAGCTAACTAACCAGTCAGCTAAACAGTCATGTCTCCTCCACATGGCTCCTGCATCTTTCCTGGATGCCACAGTGTGCAGGGTGATGGCGCTGTTAGCTTATTTAAGTTTCCTAAGGACGACAACGTAAGGTAACGGTGGATGGATTTTGTCAAAAGGAGCTACTGTGGAGAGTTAAAAATCACCACCAACACCGTCTCTGCAGTGTCCACTTTACCCCCAATAGTTACAGCGACTGTCACCAGGTAAAGTCTGGATATCTGAAGAGTCCGCTGACGCTGGTCACTGGGGCCGAACCCATAGGCGTAACATCCACTAGGGACAGGGGGGACATGTCCCCCCCACTTTCCGAAGTCCCGTTTTTGTCCCCCCACTTTTATTTAATCCAGCGGAACGCAGTAGCTCTCAAGCTCCGATACTCAAACATGTCCGCTTGATTAATCTACCCCGGCGTATACCGATGTGCTTATTTTGCATTAATTTGATGGCAAACTCCGCCCGCTGATGCAACACCAGCTATGCCAGGTTAGTAATCAAGTGGACCCACTCTCGCTGTGAGTAGCGGACAGTTTGTGTAATGATGCTGCGTTCAAAGGCTGCAACAGGCCATTGTCCTCAGCCGGGCCGGGCTCTTGATCAAGCATTTGCGTTTTGTTTTTTTAATAACTCAATTAATGAGTGTATTTCAAGCTAGAAAACACGCATCTCTCTCCTCCCTCCATTGTTTGTGTTTGTGTCGCTACGTGGTGTTACACGTGACTTGTGTGAGTTATCCTCGTGCTGGAAACGTGACCCCGAGACGAAGAAGACAGCAAAAATATATATTTTTACTGAGGAAAATGATAAACATAATAGTAACGCACAGTGACTTGAATAAGTAACTTTAACCTGATCACTGGTTTGGAAATATTAACGCGTTAGATTACTCGTTACTGAAAACAGTGGTCAGATTAGAGTAACGCGTGGGCAGTGACAACCTGTGTCGGCTTTGTCGAGTGCATTAAGTGCGGCACTTGTTGCATTATTCATTAAGATTTCTGTAGTTCAAATAACTCGCAATTGTAGTTGAGAACATCATTTATAACAGCCCAAGTATTAAAAAAATGTCGGGTTTAAATCGGTCTCGGGCTCATAGTTACAGTTAAAGGGACTTAGGGCAGGATTTGTGAAAAAATGAACATTCATTATAAGTATTGTAATGCTAATAGGTGATGAAGCGTTCCAAACCAAAAAGAATGAGCCCACCCACGTATCTCTCCGTTGCCTTGAACAGGCTGTGTGCTGCATAATGTACTGCAATTCGGGGCCCGAATTTCCCGCGCAGTCCTGCGGACGTGACGTCAAATGACGCTGAATGCGCATCCTCAACGGCTTGGAGACCGGAAGAAGACAAACGCGGTGGATCCAAACTAGTGTTTGGGTAGAAATGGATTCTGCTACGGCCAGAAAACGACCCAGCACCACACAAAGTCCAATAAATAGTTATACTAAGAGGAACACGAAGGTTTTATAAGCGGCAAGTCGTGAGTTGAAACGAAATTACTACCAAAGCCGGGCTGGCACTGGAATAAACATCGGATACGCGTTCGACTCATGGAGGCAGCTTCAACCTGAAGTGGGACTGAAAACAGATGCTGACATGGCTCATATCCTAGTAACCAGGTAAGAAAACATTACACGTCATGTTTAGAGCTTGATTTGAAAATCTTATGAGATTACCGAGGACTCGGAGTGTGCTAACGTGCAAAGTAGCGTTAGCTGCTAACATGTATCTCAGTCCAGTCCTGTGTAGTTACTGACAGCGCATTTTCCACGGTCCTTCAGTCTGAAAACGAATAGTTAGAAATATGTCCCTTTTTACATATAGGACCGAACGCCCAACTGTTATCCGGGAGGTGATGTTAGCAGCTGGCTGTAGCAACAGGCTAACGGTTTCTGTGTCTGTGTAGTTAGATTAGCCGCTAGCTGCACACAGCGAGCCGGCTTCCTAACTGCTTCATGCATATAACGTTAGGGGATAAAGCTATATCATACACACAGCGAGATGGCTCCTGTCTCGTTCCCGTCCCCGTAAAATACGCTATTTAGGGGGTACAGTAACGGTATTTACAGGCTACGTGTTAGGGGCTATTGTGGTGACTCGTTGATGATGCTGTTGTGATGTAGCTGAATAAAAGGCAGTTTAGAGCTAACCGTGAAGTGCACAATCGCATGTAAACAAGCTCAGGTGGTGCTTTATAAATTGAAATTGAACTGGTCCAGACACACATTCACAGAGGACAGGTCTGTCATTCACCTACATCCCACATCCATGTCTGATCAGTTTCAAAGTCAAAACATACCTCTTTGAAATAAAAATCAATTTGGAAGTTAGTCACAAGTCATTCTCTGTAAGTGCCAGCTGTACTGAGGTCCAATACTGCAGCAAAATGTAGATCTTCTGCTCACTATCACCGAGTTTAATACACTGCTAATTCATTTGAAAGTCTGGCACTTCTATTTGTAATGCTCAAACAATCAGCACCAAGCCATTAGTTATATCTGTTCTGCCAGGGTAGAGTTGAAAATAATAATTACTAAATTTGATTATGGAGCTTTGTGAGCATGTGTTCTAACTCTACTTTTCTCTTCTCTCCATAAAGGCCTCAGCTACATGATCCAGAGTTGTGAGCAAGAAAAGAGAGAAGACAAGACCGTCTTGTCTACCACACACTGATTTTATTATAGACATGTATACAAAATAAAAATGTGTACATAATGCAAATTTGAAAAATACTTTCTTTTCACTGTAAACTTTGAAAACAAAATACATATTGTACATAAATTGCATTTATTTTTGGATGAAAGTGGAATCTTTGGCTAAAAATATACACAAAACAGTTGAAAGTTTAGTCTGGCATCCTAAATGGAGCTTCTTTGTAACCTGTGTAGTTCACAAAGGGGTTAGGAAGTTTTGGCTCGGATGTGAAGAACACAGCAGCTCCAGGCAGCACATCTCCAGGTGGACACTCCTGCTCAGACGCTGGTCCGGAGCCTGCCGACACATTCTCCTCCTCTGAAGACTCCTCCATGTGTGCCACTCCTTCCATAGTCAATTCCAAATCCTGAAACAAAAACAGAATAAAGAATAACTTTATTAATCCTCAACGGGATGTTATGATTTTACTTGATGTTATTTTTATTCTGATTCAACTTAGTTTAATACCAGCTATGATTTCTGTTTTTCTTGTATTTACTGTTATGGCGCAGTGCTATTGATATTGTCTTATAATGGGAATGGTTTCACACATTATCTCAGTGGCAAAGGTACATGACACTTGGCTTGAGACATTGAATCATACTATTGCTGTTACATGATAATGACTGCACACTTATGTAAGCGTGTTAGCAAGCTTTATCCAATGTTATAAATATTAGCTATGTTGGTAAGTACCACAGTCAGAAATTAGCTGCAGCTACAAGCCAATTCTCGTCAAACACCACAACGTTGGTGGCAGTAGCATTAGCTTCACAAAACAATGGCTATCGCTAGGTCGTTATTCACCGTGGCTGGTGAAATTTGAACTTTAGTAACCATTTGGCCAGTGTAAAGTAAACGTATTTACATTACAACTAGCATTTTGTTGAATTAATGCACAAATGTTGTCAAAGAAATATACTAAAGTTGCACTAAAATAAACACTGGGTTTACTTACTTCATCGCTTGAGATGATGCTGTTCGCAGTTGTAGGCTACCAACGAAGTTCCGGGGAGGCATGTGCGGAGGTCTTGCAGTAAACAGCGACGTGAACAGCGAGTAAATAAATAACTGTGTGACAGCATCAGCTGCACTGCTGAGAAGAGTTCATGCGCGCTCCCGCGCCGGTGGCTTGGCTGATGGCTGCAGTTACCCTAACGGCCGTCGTGTCACTATTGAGTCTTATTCCTAGATCCTGCCCTATGTCCCTTTAATGTGTCGGGCCGGGCTCGGACACAACGTGCACAGGTTTGGGTCGGGCTTGATTCTAAGCTCTACTCGGGTCCAGCCGAGACTTTACTGAGGTTCACCCAGTGTGAGCAGCAGGAGGACGGTCAGCTCACCTCCCAGAGCCTCGTGCTGAATCATTGAGACTGATTTAGGGACCGTCACTAAATTACTTAAATATATAAATATACTAATACAAAATAATTGCAGTTTTTTCTATATCTTCCATGTCATGCGACCCGGTGACTCCAAACCAGCAGCAGATTGTATTAGTAAACTGGATGAATGAGACACAGCTCTTTTTATTGTACTTTAGTGCTTCCTCTATTTTATATGAATATTTATATGCAGAAATTATGATTTTTAATCTCAGTAACTTCCATGTCAGGTGGCCGACTCACTTCTGAAACAGATTCTGTTTCCATAAAAATCTATAATAATAAAGAAAATGATGGTAAAAAAAAAAAAAGTTCTCTAATGTCTCATGTCTTAGATTCTGATTCTGAAATTCTGAAAACGTTTTTTTTTTTTTAAATCTCACCAGCAGTCACCATTTAAAGGGTTATTTTTCTAATTTTTCTTCCGGGGGAGCATGCCCCCGGACCCCCCTAGTCTTGCTAAGTTAGCAGAACAATCTAGGGGAAACACTGTTCTAAGAATTTTGGCCATGTTCATCATAATGTGTTGCTTTTAAGTAGCTATATGATTAAAAGCATGTGGAAATGTATAAAAAAGTTTTCAAATCAGACCCCCACTTTTCTGTGTGTGTCCCACTTGTCAAAACGATGTTACGCCCTTGGCCAAACCGACCTTCTCCGTCCCGGCTTGCATCCTCCCGTCCCACCGACAGCGCATGCTCTCATCCGGCATTACGTGCCCGCCAGAGAGTGTAAGTAGAGTTAAGATTCAAGCCCGACCCTGACCCGACCGGGACCGCGGGCCGGGTTGTGCCGATATCCCGTCAATATCCTGGGGCCGGGTTGTGCCGGCCCTTGATCAAGCATTTGTGTGTGTGTGTGTGTGTGTGTGTGTGTGTGTGTGTTTTTGTAATAACTCAAAATAATGACTGTATTTCCAGCTACAAAAGGTGCATCTCTCTCCTTCCTCCATGTTGTTTGTGCCGCTGCGTGGTTTTACACGTGAGTGAATGTCCTCGTGCTGAAAACGTGACTTCTCGCGCACGTGACGTCACTCCCTGAGACGCAGGAAGAAAGCAAAAATATATATTTTTACATCATGCATCCTGTCATGTCCATGTAATGTTAGTAAATGTTATTGCATTTCATCATGACATGATTTGGCCTCATTCCCTGAGTGGAGTCCATCTGACAGCACAATGATAATCCACAGGTCATATTTTATGTGCACCAATATAGCTATTACAAGGAGTTATATGTAGACTGGGTTGTTACGTTGGTGTGTAATGTAAAACATGGACTGTGAGGAACGAGGCTGAGCACTATCAGTGTCTGACTCAGAGTCAGTTTCTGGCTCTGATGGCTCCAACAGGTCGGGCTGGGTCCGTCTGATGACGCTGCTGCTAGCTTCCATTGTTAATGTAGGTCCTCCTGCAGTACACGGAGGCGGCTCCCCTCCTGCGTGGGCGTGGCTCCAGCGCCTCTAACTGACACGCCCATACATGAGGCGGCTCCCCTCCTGTATGGGCGTGGCTCCAGCGCCTCTAACTGACACGCCCCCAGCGTCTCACAGCAGAGAGAAGTGCTTGTTTTTCCATGATTTTGGCTCAGTGGTCAAAGACACGTTTCTGTGGTGTGACAAACTCATAACACATTTATTTCTGCTTTAAGAAAACCAAAAAATGACCCCAAATCACAGAGATGCCGATTCACACGGGACTAATATTATCACATGACCTCTGTGGTTGGTGAAATATGGGACGTAATTTGCAGTGGAATTTTTACTTTACAAATTACGGACGTGGCAGATTCACACGGGATTAAGATCACAGACGACCTCCGCAATTATTACAAATTACTGGAGGTTCCCAGGTTATACTAGTCCTATGTGGATAGGGCTTAAGTAATTAGTGTCATGACTAACATAAAATTGGCAGAATAAATCAGATGAGAGACTTTACTCTGTATAAATAAACAGTGGAGGCTGTCTGAGGCCCCTCTCACCCCTCACAGTACAGAATGGTTCAGTCCAAACAGCTTAACAGCGGAGTGGCTGCTGCTCATCAGCATGTCTTTACCCAAGAAAATAAAACCAGGGAGCCTTAAAGGAAAGGAAAAGGCAGAAAGGAAAGAAAGCAAGCAGAGGAAGACAACAGACAGCAGGACATGTTTGGTATCAGCGGATTCATTTCAGTTTCAAGATTTCTATGATGCTCATGGCTTAAAAAGATCTTAAAAACTGTTAATGTTAATGCCAGATGATCCTCCATCATTTTCAGAGGGTTAAAAGAAAGCCAAGAACTGAGGTGGAGAATAATTCCAACTTTAAGATCCTGGTGATCAATGAGGCAGAGTTTAATTAAAATAAACATGTCGTTCTGTTAGATTATGTTAGAAAACAGACCGACCATTAGACTGCAGTTTAATTTAAAGATATCACGTTACCTTCTTTTTTCAGTGTCTATGACTGGTGCATTCTAGTCAGATATAATTCTTCTCTTTATAACAATAAGATTTAGTTTGGTCAGAAGTTTTGGACTCTCACCTTCCTGCTCTGCAGTAGAACAGAGGAGAACGTTTCTGCTGCATGCAGACTGTGTGACTCAATACAATCAGAGAAATGTTTATATTTTCTGGAAATCAGAAGATTAAATCCCAACAACCATACAGCCTCATATATGTATTTATTCAGCCCAAATCCAAAGCCAGCAGCTGTGAGTCTGCAGCTGTGGAGATAAATCAGAGCTGCAGGACAACAAGGAGACAGTGAGCAGCAACAAGTAACTGTCATGTTGTTCTGTTCACTAATATGGGAATGACAGTCAGAAATATCATTAAAATGCAGTTTTATTTAAAACGGCATCACATGTTTTCTCCGGCCTGAACAAGGGCCCAGTTAGATTTCTTTTCATGGGGCCCTAAATCCCTGGCAGCACCCTGCCTAGCTGAGACCACCAGAGAGCAGAACCAGACTGAGACACTGAAGTTAAAAAGTCTCTGTTAGCTTCCTGCTGGGTGTCTCAGCTCAGGGGGTTCTGGTCCGGTCCAGCTTCCAGACTGTAGCCCAGATGGATGTTCCATCACACTTGTTCTTTGGTCTGCAGCATAAGAATGGACAGAAGAGGTTCATTCCCAGTTTAAGGTCTGACACTGGGCAGCTGCAGAGCAGCAGAGTCATGTAGAGCTGGAAGCAGCTCTCTGCTCTGATGAGCTCTATGCTGCTCTGCAGAGCATCAGAGTGGGAAAGCTCCAGGAACAGACGTCTACCTGTTGACTGTTAAAGTCTGTTGGTCACAAAGTGAAGCTGTCAGTGTTGGTGGAGTGGAGAAGAAGCTCAGTGTGTCTGGAGGGTTGATCTGGAAGACGGGGGCTGAAATACTGAGGAGTGTTTTTAGGTGATCCTTCATTTGTTCTTAATAACTGGAGAATGTTAAAGGTCGTCTAGCGAGGTGGAAGTGGATTAAAACAAAAATGTCCTACAGAGGTCGAGTTCTCATCACCAACAATTTAGTATCGTCCACTTTATGGCATCACCTGTCAGGTGTTGTGTTTGTCTCTGTCATTAACTCTGATGTGAGTCCTGTCTGTCCATGTTGTCTCATCCTGAGACTGTTTCTCATTGTTTCATGGAGTGTTGTCGACTGCTGCCTCTGTTTGTGATGTTGGAACATGTTTTCAGACTATTTGGGAGTTTTTTAGAAGCAGAAGTTCATTCTGGGCTGCAGGTGAAAGTGACAAAGAGAAGCAACAAACAGCAGTTCAACACTGAGATGAGACATTACTGTGAAGACCACAGGGACAAAACATCACAACACCATCAGGACTCTGATCATGTCCAACACCTGGAAAACCTGGTTTTACTTCCTGTGTTTCTGTCCCCTGTTACCTGCTGGTCTCACCTGGTTCTGTCCTTCAGCTTTCTCTACTACTTTGTAATCAGTCAATAAAGTTATTCAAAACTGCTGCTGCTGTCTGAACAGCTGATGTTGTGCTTTGTTTCCTCTCAGCCTGTCTGGTGGAGGTGGAGGAGGGGGAGGAGTCTGTCCAGCTGCCCTTCAAAACTACACCTGACCTGCCTGAGGACGCTAAGGTGGAGTGGAGACGCTATGGACGCTCAGACAGGACAGTCCACTTGTATGAGAACAGATCTGACCAGCCTGAGAAACAGCACCAGGATTACAAAGACCGAACAGAGATGAAGAAAGACCTGCTGAAGACTGGAGACCTCAGTCTGACCCTGAAATACCCCAAAGAGACAGACACAGGAGTATACAGGTGTGGAGTCTACAACAAGGACGGAGACATCCTGAGAGAGAAAATAGTGGTCCTCGAAGTCAAAGGTCAGTATGAAGAAACAGAACAGAGACAGCTGTGGATGATGATGCTGTTTTAGTGTTCGTAAAAATGTTAAAAGCTTGTTTAAAAATAGATTTTAATTATTATAGAATGATGAGAGATGTGTAAAGTTTTCCAGTGTGTGGTGTTATAAACATGTTCTGTTGTGTTGTTGATGACCAGCTGTTCTTTGGACGTGACTGACATGATTTAGATTCTGTGAATCTTCATTTATTGACCGTGTTGTTTTTTGATTGACTGACATCAATCAGCTGATTGATTTCCAGTCAGAGTTGACAGTATTGATCTGAATGTGATGTTTTTATTTGATCCAGAAGAAAGTTGAAGGAACGAGCTGAAAGAAACAACAAATCTTTTCATCACTTAGAACAAAGAAATGCAGCTTTAAAGGGGCGTTCAGACCGAACGCGATAGACGCGAATACAATCGCTTCAGACGCTTCATTCGCGCCGCTTGATCATTTTGGACAATTTTGGACAATTCGCGTCATTCGCTTCATTCGCGTCATTCGCTTCATTCGCGTCGCGTCATTCGCTTCATTCGCACTTGAGAAAAAAAAAAGACGACGCGCTTGCCCGCTCATTTATGAACCGGTCTTTCTCAACCCGCTCTCTTTCCACATCCATCATGGCTGATATCACCACCGTTGCTGCACTGTACCTGCTGTACAAGTCTCAGAAACGCCGGAAAACCACCCGCCGTCGTGTCTGGGTTCATGAAGTCCTCCGGAGACGCACGGAGCTGGGGGAATTTCACCGTCTCCTCCAGGAGCTCCGTCTGGATGACGACCGGTTCCAGCGGTACCTCAGGCTGACCGGAGCCCAGTTCGAGGACCTGTTAGCTCGGGTCGGTGCCAGGATCACCCGCCTGGACACCAACTACAGGCGCTCCATCTCAGCTGCGGAGCGCCTGTCCATCTGTCTGAGGTGAGTAATTCATACTAATTACAGTACACTAACTTACTGCAAAATGAACATGTAAAAATATTATAGGCTACATTATATAAAGTATGCTACCAATTTTACCCACTGTACTGGAGCTTACGTGGTGTGATAAATGCATATCAACCTGCATATACAAACCTTTTTAATTTTCACTTCCTTTTGTCAAATACAGTATTTATTAACTCTTTATTTGTTTTATGTTATCAGTTTTCCTTATTAAAATTTGAAAATGGTTCGTTTTTCACAATGAGATTACACAGATATACCTAATCTTTTACATATGGATAATATACATTGACTTTTTTCTTAAAAACTAAGCTTGCAGTTTCCAATAAATGAATAATAAAGTGTAAATGTTGTTAAATGTTTGGAGAATTTTTAAGTGATATTCCATGGGCTGTTTTTAAGGTTTTCAAGAAAATTTAAGCCTGACCCATTATCTATTCTATGTTGCAGGTTCCTGGCCACAGGAGACTCCTACAGGAGCATTGCAAACAGTTTCCGTAAGGGAATTTCGACGGTTTCTGTCATTATTCCTGCCGTAGTCAGTGCCATCTGGGACTGTCTTGTCGAGGACTTCATGGCTGTGCCCACCACAGAAACCTGGAGGTCCATTGCAGAGCAGTTCGAAGAGAGGTGGAACTTTCCTCTCTGCTGTAGAGCTCTGGATGGCAAGCATGTGGTGTTGAAGGCCCCTCCCAACTCTGGATCCCAGTTTTTTAACTACAAGGGGACATTCTCTATTGTCCTCATGGCCGTGGTCGATGCCAATTACAGGTTCAGGGTGATTGATGTCGGGGGCTTCGGGAGAACCAGTGACGGAGGTATCCTGGCTAACTCTGCCTTTGGCCGGGCACTTCGTGCTGGAACCCTCCACCTGCCAGCAGACCAGCCTCTACCAGCCGCAGAACACAGAGGACTCCAGCCTCATTGTTTTGTGGCTGATGAAGCGTTCCCACTCCGGAGGAACCTCATGAGGCCATTCCCTGGGCGCATCCTCCCCAGAGACAAGAGGATCTTTAACTACCGTCTGTCCCGGGCCCGGTTGGTAGTGGAGAATGCCTTCGGCATCCTGGCGGCTCAGTGGAGGATGTACCACCGTGTCCTCGAGGTCCAGCCAGAAGTGGCAGAGAAGTGTGTGAAGGCGACTTGTGTTCTTCACAACTTCCTGCGCATGACAGCCCAGACACCAGGAGTTGGAGGAAGTGTCACAGGGAGTGAGGTGGAGCCACTGCCAGGTCTGGGAAGGGTTGGTGCGAACAACTCGGCGAGAGAGGCCATCAGGGTTCGGGAGACCTTCTCAGCCTTCTTCTCCACGGAGGGAGTGGTCCCATGGCAGCATAATGTTTAGTGCACAAGCACCCCAAAAAACGGCTCTTTTAAGAGCCATCCAAATAAAACTACTGAGCAATAATCCTGCACTATATCTACCACAATTCATGTCTACCAGTCACTGTGCATGTAACATCATTGCATACAATACTAACTCTCTGATATTACACCATTAATCTTTTTCTTTACTTTAATTATCATTTTGAAACTGGCCAGTCTACAATCTCATTGTACTTGAAAGAATGTGTGAAAGAATGACATGAGAAATAGTAGTCATTAAGAAATATATACAATGTATTTTTTTTTATTTGAAAACAAAATGTGTATGTACAAAATTTAACAGAAAAAGAACTGAACAGATATAACAAAATATGTACAAAAATGTAGCAGCCTGACTCGTTCCCAGCACAGGCTGCCACCCCAGCTACTCCAATTGATCCAAATTTAATGTAACTACTGTATTTTCAAATATTAATTTATGAATTTGGAATTTAACAAATTCCCTTTGCTGGGGTGGCAGCCTATGGAGGGAAGGAGCCAGGCTTGCCAAAAATCTCTCCTCCTCTATCCACGCAGGTGGAGGTGGTGGAGGTGGCAGGGGGGCAGGTGGCCTTTGCAGGCTCTGAATAAGGAGGTCCTCAATCCTCTCCTCCCTCCTTCCAGCCTCGTCAAGGCCCCTCCCTCTCTTCCTCTTTCCTGTCCGTGTACCTGTATGAAATCAAAATCACGCATTCTATTGATGACATAGTCTGTAAACATTCATTTTCAATTTAGTTTTAGAGCCCTACAAATAAACCCAATCCCGCTTCTGTAAAGTACATACCACTGGTCGAAGCAGCAGCAGGACCGGCGGCAGGACCAGCAGCAGGACCAGGACAAGGAGCAGCAGCAGCAGCAGGAGCAGGAGCAGCAGCAGCAGCAGGAGCTGTGACCTCACTGTCACTCTCAGATTGCTCTATAGAGAAATTATTATTATTATCTGATCCAAACTTATTCTACAATAGGGGAACACATCATTTGAGATTTAATGGAAACATATGTGAGAGAAACAATACACATATAAACTGCTCTTTCGCCAACTGAATTTGAAAGTGTTTTTACATGTACTTCACTATGTGTATGTCTTCACTTAACCAACCATCATAAATTAACGGTCCTGCTGATGGCCCTGATGATGGCCCTGCTTCTCCACACCACAGTTCTGACGGTCCTGCTGCTGCCTCATCTCCCATGCTCCCTTCATATGAGGTCTCTGCGGTCCAGTCTTCCTCGACCCCCTGACCCATGTTGCCACTGGTTTCCCTGGGTGTGGTGAAGGGGTCGAGGAAAGACAGGACCGCAGAGAACTGCCATTTTTTTAAAATCCCCCCCGCTGACCCGCTCCTTCTCTCTCCTTCCCTCTTTTTTTTTAAATAGGTGTCCCTGAGACCTTTCCACCTTTTTCGACACACCTCAACTGCAAACACACACGCACACACAGAAAGAGATGCACATGCATGAATTAGCTTCTAACCCAATTAAATATTAAAATTAAACATTCACACAAACTGGAAGTGGTATCCTGCAAAGGGGGATAATGCTATACAAGTGCTAACTGATGCTAACATTTCATAGAGAAACACGGTCAGTAACGTAGTAAAACAAGCCACAGATAGCTTCAAAACTTACCGGGGAGTCCCACCTCCTCGGCGACTTTCACCCATGCCTCCTCTTTCTTGCAGCGGTCCCTGTAAAACACAGCAGTGGTGTCATACAGGACCGGGTGCCCACACACAGCGACAACTAGTTTGTCCTCCATCGTTGCTCTGAGCAACCGTACGTGAAGGAAGTGACGTCGTCGGCTTGAACTCGTCGCTGATTGGATGTCGCGGCGCGATGCCGCCTGAAAAGTTGGATATTTTCAACTTTATTCGCGTCGCTCCAGACGCTTCATTCGCGCCGCGCCAGACGCTTCAGACGCTCCAAACGCTTCATTCGCGTCGCGCCAGACGCTTCAGACGCTTCAGACGCGCCGCGCCAGACGCTCCATTCGCGCCGCCGGCGCCTGAATCGCGTGTCATCGCGCCATTTACATTGATTTTCAATGTAGAGTTGACGCTCCATTCGCGTCTATCGCGTTCGGTCTGAACGCCCCATAATAGTTTGTATCAGTTATTGATTGATGATCAGTTCTCAGCTGATTCAACAAAACTTCACTTCCTGTTGAAGAAGTTGATCAAAGAAAATGTTAAATTTGACGTCCAGAAATGTGAAAGTGACAAAGAGAAGCAACAAACAGCAGTTGAACACTGAGATGAGACATTACTGTGAAGACCACAGGGACAAAACATCACAACACCATCAGGACTCTGATCATGTCCAACACCTGGAGAACCTGGTTTTACTTCCTGTGTTTCTGTCCCCTGTTACCTGCTGGTCTCATCTGGTTCTGTCCTTCAGCTTTCTCTACTACTTTGTAATCAGTCAATAAAGTTATTCAAAACTGCTGCTGCTGTCTGAACAGCTGATGTTGTGCTTTGTTTCCTCTCAGACTGTCAGGTGGAGGTGGAGGAGGGGGAGGAGTCTGTCCAGCTGTCCTTCAAAACTACACCTGACCTGCCTGAGGACGCTAAAGTGAAGTGGGTCTGCTATAAATACAGGACATTCAGGACAGTCCACCTGTATGAGAACAGATCTGACCAGCCTGAGAAACAGCACCAGGATTACAAAGACCGAACAGAGATGAAGAAAGACCTGCTGAAGACTGGAGACCTCAGTCTGACCCTGAAACACCCCAAAGAGACAGACACAGGAGTATACAGGTGTGGAGTGTACAACAAGGACGGAGACATCCTGAGAGAGAAAATAGTGGTGCTTGAAGTCAAAGGTCAGTATGAAGATACAGAACAGAGGTCTGTGTGTCTGTCTCTGATTGGCTTCTTGTCTCTGATTGGCTGCTTGTCTCTGGTTGGTTGATTGTCTCTGGTTGGCTGCTTGTCTCTGGCTGGTTGCTTGTCTCTGGTTGGCTGCTTGTCTCTGGTTGGCTGCTTGTCTCTGGTTGCTTGTTTGTCTCTGGTTGGCTGCTTGTCTCTGGTTGGCTGCTTGTCTCTGGTTGGTTGCTTGTCTCTGGTTGGCTGCTTGTTTCTGGTTGGTTGCTTGTTTCTGGTTGGTTGCTTGTCTCTGGTTGGCTGCTTGTCTCTGGTTGGTTGCTTGTCTCTGGTTGGCTGCTTGTCTCTGATTGGCTGCTTGTCTCTGGTTGGCTGCTTGTCTCTGGTTGGCTGCTTGTCTCTGACTGGCTGCTTGTTTCTGGTTGGCTGCTTGTCTCTGGTTGGCTGCTTGTCTCTGATTGGCTGCTTGTCTCTGGTTGGCTGCTTGTCTCTGGTTGGTTGCTTGTTTCTGGTTGGCTGCTTGTCTCTGGTTGGCTGTTTGTCTCTGTCTAACTGTCCTCTGTCTCCTCTGCAGGTAGAACTCAGATCAAAGATGAAACAGGGAACATCAGCAACAGAAGCAGCTCCACTGATCCGACTCCTCTGATGGCTGATCAATCTGTTTGATCAGTCTGTTGGTCAATCTTTGATTATTGATCTGATGTGACTTTGGATCAGAGACTAAATGGATGTGAAGGTGCTGATGGAGGACGGATGAAGACAGGAGGACGCTTCATCAGCTTCTTCTTCAGTATGACTCCTACTGACTCTCACACAGTCTACACACTCACTATTGATGACTATTGATCTGTGATCTCAGAGTGATGTCAGAGTGATGTCAGAGTGATGTCAGAACCTCAGATGTAGAGACAGCAGGTCTCTGCAGTAACAACATGTATCATTACCTTTACAGAGTGTCTACAGATAGAAACACTCACATTTAACACTTTTAACACCTTTTAATGCCAATTTATATGAAATTTAAGACCAAACCTTTGATGGAAATACACACCAAAAGTGAAATATATTTACACATATTGTGTATACTAATTATTGCTGTAAGCTTTTAAAATAAAATCATGATTTAATCAATGAATAAATGAACACTTCAGCTGCAGGACCATGTTTTCTTCACAGAAACACATGAAGAACAGATTATAAGATATAAGATGAAGATTCCTGTCAGACAATCAGAGTTCATCACTGATGTTCTGGTAAACAACCACCAGAGGGCGACATGAGCACAGCAGGATTACGTGAGTGCGTCCGCCATGAGAATCCATGATGTTCTTTTTGTTTTTTTCATCATTATCAATACTACGATTAATCATCAGGCTGATCAGATCACCGTGCGGGCTCACATCGATCCGGACCTGATCGATATGTTCATCCTGATATCACGAGCGTTTCGTCAGCACATGTCATCATCGGTCGGAGCAGATCAGAGTGATTAAAACAGCTGATCAGTCTGTTGAGTTAACGGCCGCTGTGATGGCGGGCTTTGAACGGCACGAGCAGGCACGGAACTTCCGGTTTGAGAAAGGCTCGCTGTCTACTTTACAAAATAAAAGTCTATCTACTCTCTGAGCTGAAGAATACAAGATAAAAGTTGTAATAAGGGAACAAATTCACAAATGTCGCAAAATAAAGAGAAACACTAAAACATCCCTCATTAATCTGAAGTCGTTTATTTACAGGTCCAGAACTTTAATGGCGTCTGACCACAGTTAGAAACTTCAGACCAAACCTTCAATGGAAATACTCACCAAAAGTCAAATATATATGCATATAATGCATAAACTAATTATTGCTGTAAGCTTTTAGAATAAAAAGATGATTTAATCAATGAATAAATGGACATTCTTTCATATTTTAACTTTGTGGTACTCTGATGGTACAAAGGTTTCTTGCTGCATAAGTCCTGTCAACAGCTCCATGTGGGTCTTTGTTCACATTTGTTTTATATTTTATCATCTTTAATGAAAAATGTTTGATCATTTTGACCGATGACTTAACTTTTTGCTTAAACTTCTGTCAGTAAAATAGAATGAACACAGTTCATCCAGCCAGCTTTGCTCCTGGTGTTCTAATAAAGGCAGATTCAGGGTTTACTGAGGTTCTGAAGCTGTAATCTACACAAGTGGCCTCACAGAGACTCCAGCAGTGAAGAGAGGCTCCAGAGGAGGAGGATGATCCCAGAAGAGCAGCAGCCGGCTGGTCAGGAGGGACTGCAACAGCCGAGCAGCTCAGTGGATTAAAAAGGGAAACTTCAGGTCACAACTCAGGTTTTATTTGCAGCTGCTGTGAACCGGAGGAGAAGCCGGAGAGTGAGAGGCTCCCAGCTAGCTTTAGCTTCTCACACACCTTCATGTACAGACATGAAGATCAAATCTGACTTATATTATATTTTAATGCTTTCACAGAGTTTGTGAAAGAAACTGGCTTTAAACAGAGCACGTCAGACTCATGTGTGTTTGCAAGATCTCGACAGGAGCTAGAAATACTAGCTGTGTATGTTGATGATCTGATTTTGATCACAGAATCAACAGAAAGCGTGGATGAGTTGAAACAACCTTTCAAGAAGCGCTACAAGATGAAGGACATGGGAGCTGTCCTATATCCTGGGCATCTCTGTTGTCCAAGACAAAGCAAAGAACTGTGTCTTTCTTCATCAGAAGCATCACATTGAAACCATTGGTCAGAACCACATTGCAGCCCCTGCTGATGCAAATGTAAAGTTGAGAAAAGATGATGGTGTCAGTAAACCCGTGAACCCCAAGCACTCATCAGTCCATGGTAGGTAGTTTACTGTATGCTGCAATGGCCACACGACCAGACACAGCACAAGCAGTGAGTGTTGTGTCAAAGTTCAATGCAAATCCAAATGCTGCACATCTGACGGCTGTGAAGAGAATGTTTCCATACTTGATGGGTGCAGTGAACGTTGCCCTCAAGTCTGAGCAGTCTGAGTCAGGAACTGTGATTGGTTTCTCAGGTGCTGATTGGGCCGGAGATCAGGATGACCGTCGCCCAACAACTGGTAATATACTGTTCCTCAGTTGGTGTAACGTGTAACGTAACGCGTTAGTTTCGTGCGTCAAGCAATCAGTAACGTCGTTATTTTTTTTTAAAAAAGTAATCCGTTACTTTAAGAATTTCTCCGGATAAGGAAAGGAAAATCCCGACTGCAGCCTGCTTTTTGTCAGACAGTACTGTGCCACCTGCGGATGTGTCAGCGGAGGCGCAGCGCTGTGATGCGTCTGTGCCCTGCTGCTGACCTACGTTACCTGTGTGTGTGTGTGTGTGTGTGTGTATGTGAGATTGAGTGTTTTCGAAACCCCGGCAAGATGGCAGAGAGGACAGCTTTTTCATCCTGGAAGTACGCACATTATTTTCGATTCGCCGGCGAAAAGAGCAAGAACTTAACGGTAAAATGCACACTCTGCGTTGGAGAAAAGATTCTGTCGACTGCCAAAAATTCAACGTCAAATTTAAAAAAACATCTGGTTTCCAAGCACCACTCTATCACCCTGGTAGCAAAGCCTGCTGAGGAGGAGGAGGACGACGGTGGCGCAACAGCGTCTGAGTTTTAGCTCAGCTAAAACTGTCCCTACTAGTGAAATTCACAAGCTTGTGGCCGGTTATGTGGTTGAGGAGATGCTTCCAATTACAACTGTGGAGTCTCCATCTTTCCGTAAATTAATAAGTAAAATCCCAACGACACGTAACACAGAGGGAACAATGCCAGACCGAAAAACCTTTGCAAGCTATCTGGACAAATCCTACCTAGATATGGACAAAGAACTGAAAAAAAACATTTGAAGATCTGGAATATGTTTCTACCGCGGCAGACTTGTGGACAGCTAATAATAAGAGTTTCATGGGAATGACAGCACACTGGATACATCCCTCCACTCTGAAGCGGGAGAAAGCTGCAATCGCATGTAGGCGGGTGAGAGGACAGCACACGTATGACGTAATTGCCGGGGAGATTGAACAAATCCATACGTCATATGGCCTTGGTGGGAAAGTGACAGCCACGGTCACTGACAATGGATCTAATTTTGTCAAGGCGTTCCAGGTGTTTAACAAAACGGCCTCGGACTCAGAAACAGAGGAGGAGGAAGATCGGAGTGACAGTGTCACTTTCGAGGATATAAACAATGTACTGTCCAGCTCTGATGGTGATGGCATGATCAGTCTCCCTCCACACCACAGATGCGCGTCCCACACGCTGAATCTGATATCCACCACTGACATAGAAAAATGGCTGTCTTCCAACAGTGACACAAGAGCAGTATACAGGAGTGCCATCGCTAAATGTTCGGCATTCTGGACCAAAGCGAGCAGATCAACAATAGCATCAGAAACTGTGGAAAAATTCAGCAGGAGAAAGCTGCTGGTTCCAACGACGACCAGATGGAACTCTTTTTATGAGGCTTTGTGCAGGGTCATAGACATCCCCATCACTGACCTGCATAACTTATGCACCCAACTGGGCATCAGGTGCATTACTGACAGGGAGTACCAGTTTATTAAAGAGTACTGCGTGCTTCTCAAACCGCTGGCCATGGCCCTGGATATTCTTCAAGGGGAGGAGAACTGCTTTTATGGAACTATCCTGCCGACACTGGAGGCCCTGATGGCTAAAACACTGGATTTAAAAGACAGTCTCTCCCGGATGACATCTTGCCTGCCTGATGTCATAGTTGAGGTAAAATTGTCTGTTCGTCTGTTTTTTTGTTTTTGCTCATATCGTAACAAGCTTTACTAAAACATTGATAAGATTTACACTGCAGGTTTTAAACTAATTTCGATATGCCTGTATCTTGCAGGCCATAAAGACACGCTTTGCATCCACGCTGGACAGCAAGGAGGCCCTGCTGGCTGCAGTGACCATTCCTAAATTCAAACTGCGCTGGGTAAAGGATGAGACTAAAAAAGACGCTGCCAAGGTGCTGCTTGCTGCCGAGTGCCGTGCGCTGGGGCATCCACTGCCGGAGGAACTGCCACCTGCACCTGTCAGCGGAGGAGACGCCGAGTCCGACTTTTTTTCATTTACAGAGGACAGACAGGTCTCAGAGTCGGTGGACACTGAAATTGCTGAGTATCTTAAGTCAGGTGTCGAGATCGATATGTTAAACAAGTTCCCCAGGATCAAGTCAGTATTTCTGCGCTTCAATACCCCACCATCCTCCAGCGCACCCGTGGAGAGGCTTTTCAGCCTCGGGAGTCTCGTTCTTACTCCCAGGAGAAATCGACTGTCGGACAGACGCTTCGAAAATCTTCTTCTGCTACGTTTTAATCACTACTTTGAAGAGTAAAAGTAAGTGGACGATGGTAAAGTGAATTTAGGCCTGTGACACTTGAATAGTATTTTAGTTCGGCTATTATGCTATTTGTCATTTGCCTGTGTGCCAGTGAGCGATTTTATTCGGCCCGTTATCATTTTTGTTTGACATAGAGGCAGCTGTTAAAATTTCTGTTAGATCGTTGACTGGTCGTTAATTTCTAAATGGATCTGAATCTGCTACCTGTTTACCTCAGATTGTGTTTACAAGTAAGCGCACTTTATGCACTTTCATAACTGCATTCGGGTTAAAAAAAATTAATAAAACGCTATGTGGCATATTGCTGACTGTCTTTCCTGTTATTGTTGTCCTGCAAAGTTAATTTGGTTGGATGACTGACGTTATCCATCATTGTCACGACTTCTCGGTGCATTTAAAGGAGGCTGTGTGTGTGTCAGTTAAGTTGCAGCATGTGCGAGGCTGCAAACGGCTTTTAATTTTTGGTAACGCATGAGTACTCTAACGCGCTACTTTTATTCATAGGTAACGCTGTAACCTAACTGATTACTTTTAATTGATGGTAACGTTGTAACCTAATTAACTACTTTCCAAATTAACGATACCCAACACTGTTCGCCTACAGTGACTATGGAGGACAATCAAGGAGACATCGCAGTCACAAAGAATCCTGTCAGTCATTCTAAACATAAAAACAGACTAAACACAGAGACATTCGCTACCATTACATTGGTGAATGTGTGCAGAATGGGCAAATACGATTGCAGTATTGTCCAACAGCTGATATGAAGGCAGATATCTTGACCAAGCAGCTGACAAGACAAACGTTTGAGTACCTCAGAGGAGAGATTGGACTTTACCCTGTTTAAGTCTGCCTAATATGCTCACTGTACTGTTTACTGCTCAATATGTTATGGAACCTGTAAGCAAGGTAAAAATAAGTAAGGAAAACAAATCTTGCAAGTTTGAAATGATTTATTATGTTGGCATTATTTGTGAGGTAAAACACTGATTTTAGTTGGGGAAATTGCTTAAGAGCTTAAATGCTGGTGTAAAATTAAGTGGGAGTGTAAAAACAGTAATTTGACATGTTGAGAAGGTGTTGTACCGCCACCTAGTGGCTGCTTTTGAAAAGTGTTTTCTGTTCTGAATAAAGACTCGTGAAATAACGACACTCACACATCTTCATGTACACAGACATGAAGATCAAATCTGATGGTTCAGAGTCACTTTTAAATTATATTATATTATATTATATCATATCATATTATATCATATTATATTATATTATATTATATTATATTATATTATATTATATTATATTATATTATACAGTATATATGGAGGAGGTACATGTGGATAGTTCCCCATAAATTAATCTAGTGGTTGAATTAGAGGTAGCTGTGCTCTTCATATCAAACACTCTCATTATATAACTTATGTAGGCTACTTCTTGGAGAAAGTCCCCAGAATCCCTTAAAAAATGTCTCAATTTAGTGAGTTGTTGAGTTAAGAGACACTTTATCAACTCCGTGAAACTCTGTCTTCATCACTTTCTGAACTACTCGAGTCTTCTTGTTCATCCGGCAAACGTTTTACATGAAGATATTCCTTTCTTTGTGTTAAAATAACGACATGTTCACACGTTAGAATGAAAACAAAGGAGGTTCGGTTAACGTGCACCTGCGAGGTTTGTCCCAGTGGAGTTGCCGTAGCAAATCGTCAGAGGCTCGCGCTGCTGCGCCGCTCAGATCGCTTCTCTTCTGATTATTGATGATCGATTAGAGATGACCCGTCCACGGTAGTGACGTAGTGACAGTCTGGATGAACGTGTGTGATGGACTTTGTGCTGTTTGCTCTCAGACTCATCTCCCGCCAGATACAAGTATACACACGTTAGCTTAGCATGCTAGCTGTAAACAGTGTGACTGTGTGAAAATGTCTAAAGTCCAGATTCTGAGATCGTTGGTGAAGCAGCGACTGACTGCGGCTGCTGAGGAGATATGTGCGCTGTTTGAAAGGACGATAGCAGAGTACGAGGAGGAACTGTGTCGGTCCACAGAGCAGAACCAGCGACACCGGAACCTACTGGACTCTGCTTTAACGCCTCAGCTTCGGTTACACAGAGCAGGTTCGTTCTCCTCCTTCTTCACTGTCGGCACCGACACAAATCTGCATCTTTGTTCAATAGCTTCCGGGTCATGTGACCCACTGACTCAGAACCAGAGCCGAACTGTGTCCAGATTCTGGTTGAGTGAGACACATCTCTTTGTATTGGACTTTAGTGCTTTTTCTGCTATCAGTTAATAATCTGTTGGGAAATCAGCATTTTTATCAATCGATTAGATTAGATATAACTTTAGATATATTATTAGTTTAGATATAACTTTTGCACATGTGACAGGTTGTGTCTGTGGTGGTTCTGTCCTCTTTGTGTCTGGGGTCCAGGAAGGACAGCACGGCCACACAGGACTTGCTCTCAGTCTGGTTCCTTTTTAATGTAACAAAGCCGGTACAAAGGTTCTGTTTACTGGTCCAAACATCAGCAACACACAGTTGTAATCTACAGTGAGATGCAACTGCAATCATTCAGATTCCAGCTCGGGAGTATTTTCCTTTAACTTTGAGAAAAGCCTAATATAAAATACATTTCAATATTATTATAGTCTTTTTCTGTATTCTTCAGTATAACACAAACATGTGATCGTATAATGGTAATATTATGTGTTACTGTGTCATCTGATTCTCACTGTACGAGCACCTAAACAACGAGAGCTATTCTCTTTTACAATTACAAGATCCGAAAAACATTGTAAATAAACATTTTGTCCATAGACAATGAGGAAGAAAACACACATTTGAAATGACGTCTGGAAAGAGTCCTTTGGCCTCCAGACCTAAATGGTGATTCCTGTCCGTCTCCGGCACCCTGCAGATGCACATTAGTGTAACACCAGTTGGTTTCAGGACGTCTGGACCTTGATCACTATGTTAAATGTTTCCTCACACCTTCCCCCCACCCTGCTGTTCACACTCTCCAAAGAGCAGACGCCCTCCCTTTGCCTTTTGTTTACCTTTTGTTTAAACCTGCCCTTCCTTGTTCCTTGTTCTTACTGTATAAAATGCTACTGTTTCAGTTGCTCTGGGTCCACTCAGCGGCTCAGATCCACTCTGTGCCTGTCAGTCCACCAGTTTACCGCTATTCTTTGAATAAAACACATCACCGCAGCAAACTGCTCAAAGGGGACTTGAATGATTTCTTCAACGTGGCAGGGCAGATTGATTGTTTTTAACACACCTGTTAAGAAGCTGCCACTCAGTGGAGACAGATGGACAGATGCTAACCAGCTGAGAACTGGGCACCTGTTAGCTTCAGGTAGCGCTGGAAGCTGCAGACTCTGGCTGGGTGCCTCGTGTTCACGGTTATTTCTATTCACGTTGTGCGAGTAGACACGATTAAGAGTTAAAAGCCCTGCAATCAAACAAGCGTGAGTAATGCAGCACGAATATTTACTTTGTTTTGTCTGAATGCAGCATCAAATCTTTATTGTGGGTGGAAGAAATGTGAAATTGGAGGTTATCAAGGAGCATAAAGAGTCAAAATGTAGGTGCAGAAAGACATATGTATGAATTTTGAATCAACATTTAACTTGATTGTTTTGTTGTTGATTTCTTTTTTTTTACAGAGACAAATGTAGAGTTTTTAAAATGAAATTTCCAACACAATATCACACTTTCACACTGTTTGAATTCATCAATATTTGTCATTTCTCATGATGTTCATTGGAACAATGTGGGGTTACCTGTCCACTCCAGTATTTGGCTAAATATCAACCTGATCTGAACTTTTTTCTGTCGGCCGAACATTTGTCTTTTTGTCTCCTGTGTCCTGCAGATGTCCAGCAGCTGTTGTTTGGTCAGAAAAAGGTTTCTCCCGAGAAGCAGGAGTGGAGCTCCAGTCTGGACCAGCAGGACCAGCAGGACCCAGAGCCCCCACACATTAAAGATGAACAGGAGGAACTGTGGACTAATCAGGAGGAAGCTGATATCACTGAGTTCACATTCACTCTTGTTCCTGTGAAGAATGAAGATGATGCTGAAGAGAAACCTCAGTACTCGCAGCTTCATCAAAGACAAACTGACCAGATGGAAACAGAAGCTGGCGAACAGCACTATGGTGGACCAGAACCAGCCAGGAACTCAGTTCCAGATAGACATTTACAATCAGGGACTGAAGATAGGACAGGAGACTCTCCTGAACCTCAAGCTGAAGACTCTCCTGAACCTGAGGCTGAAGACAGTGATGATGTTTGGAGTGAAACCAAAGAACCACAGTCAAGTTTAAACTCTCAGAAAAACATTGAAGTTCCTGTAAGTGGTGTAGGATGTGGTACTGACAATGAACAGTTTACTTCCTCTGACTCTGGTGAAAAATCTAGCAGAAAACCGAGGATTCAGACAGGAGAGAAACCATTTAGTTGTCGTGAATGTGGTAAAAGATTCATCCAAAAGCATCATCTTATCAGACACACAATGATTCACACAGGAGAGAAACCGTTCAGTTGTGGTGAATGTGGTAAAAGATTCATCCGAAAGGAACATCTTATCACACACACAAAGATTCACACAGGAGAGAAACCGTTCAGTTGTGGTGAATGTGGTAGAGGATTAGTCCAAAAGCAAGAGCTTATCACACACACAAAGTTTCACACAGGAGAGAAACCGTTTAGTTGTGGTGAATGTGGTACAGGATTCGTCCAAAAGCAAGATCTTATCACCCACACAAGGATTCACACAGGAGAGAAACCATTCAGTTGTGGTGAATGTGGTAAAAGATTCATCCGAAAGCACGGTCTTATCAGACACACAAAGATTCACACAGGAGAGAAACCGTTCAGTTGTGGGGAATGTGGTAAAAGATTCAGCCAACGGCAAAATCTTACCACACACACAAAGATTCACAGAAGAGAGAAACCGTTCAGTTGTGATGAATGTGGTTAAATATTTCGCCAACAGCAACATGTTATCGCACACATCAGTATCCACACGGGAGAAAAAACATGTCTTTGGTCCGAATGTGGTAAATAATTAAATGATAAATGAAGACATAAGTGTTGGGCCTCATGCCAATGGCTCAAACAACGGAGAAGGCCTGTATGGGAAATCAAAATCCTAACTACTGGGGCCTTATCAGCCTGAGGAATTTTAACAAAAAAGGAACTGAGCCAATGCCCAAAAGGTCTGAAAACCTGTCAATCAAGGTTTGACCCACCCCCTGGACTTTCACCCATTCCCCCTTGTTATTCTCGTTTTTTGTAAGAATATTCTTCATTATCATTTTGGATCCATAGAGGAACTCTGCACAACCCAGTCCTTCCTCACCGACTGCAGAAGGAAGAAATTATCTTCAGAAGGAGACGGAACCACCAAGGTCCGGTCCTTCTGATTGGTCCCACTGTGTGATAGCAGCCGGTCTTCATCAGCTGTTAGGACTTGCTTGTGTAGTTTTTCCGCCGGGTGTGATCACAGTATGTCGTATTCCAGCTCAATTGGCAGATGATAAACAAACCTTGATTCGCTTGCCGGCCGCTGGTTGAGGGAGAGACGACCGCCGTGTACCACATAGTTGTTGTGTTATTCTTTGTTGTCTGCAAAGCGCTCGCTGAGCTTCTTTCCTTTTACTAACTTACAGACAGATACACTTACATACACATCTATGTGTTGATGGGAGAGATCAGAGATGAGTGCAGGGTAACCATGACGAGATATAGAGGGTGAGCAGGTGTATAAATACTGGTTGGACTTCTAATTCTAATACAGTAGATCTTAGAGATTTTCGCTGAGAAATTAAACAACGTCAATAAATTCAATGAGCCTCATCCGTCTCACGGCCACTCAGAATAATCTGTGGGCTGGTTGGTGCAAATTCATCAGCCGGCCGACCAGGAAAGCTCCCGATCGTCCTGATTGTCACTCCGCTCCTGCTCGTGTGCAATCAAACTGCACATTAAGCCAAAAACTACGTAACCGCCATCTTTGTTCAAATTGTGCGTGCTCATGAAGTGATCACCTTTGGTCGATACACTCACTACCAATATTTTTGAATTCCAGGTATCGCCTTGAAATTTGCGGTCGCGTGTGATTTCGCCAAGTCACATTTGGCCTCTGCTGTCGTCTCTCAGACGAGATTTCCCAAGTCAGGGAGATAATTTTGTAGTGTGGCGAACTTGAATTCTCAAGCCATGTTCAGTAATTTTTACAAGGGACCTCCTGCCCCCCAACACACACACACACACACACACACACACACACACACACACACACACACACACACACACACTCATATCTCCATTTATATGTTGGTTTTGGCTTTGCTCATGTTTTTGTAGTGCTAGTTGTAGAGAACAACTGTTGTTTGTTAAAGTATGTGGTTTGTGTTTTGGAGAAAACTTTAATAAACACTGTTGATGATAACTGAGCAGCATCTGTGATTATTTCCCATATTATGATAACAGCTGGTTGAGACGGTCAGTTCTCTGATTTACGCCTTCCACCTCATCTAATTATTTATATTTTCATAATTTTAACAATTCTTTATTAACTTCAGGCTTTGAGACTAGAAGCACATCATTTGATTATTGACCCCTGACTTCAGGGTGGTGCCCCGTGTTCATTAATTAATCACAGTAACCCACGTCTCATTAATTAACAATAAAAATTTAATTGATAATCAATAATCAATTAATATCCAAATTGATTCCCAGCATAATAGAAGTAGCTCAACTGAACCACATCCACTCGACTGCCATGATGGTGGCGAGTGGAACAAGCTACTGCTAACGTGAGTTGTTGAAAACTTTCTTTTTATTAAACTGTGTGTACAAAAACAATGTTCTCAATGCTCGTGTTCATGTGTAGAGACCCTGGTGATACTACGAGCAAAGTTTCATGTTGTGTCGAGCCTTCTTAGTGTTTTAAAAACAGAGATTTTGATGCTATCGTAAAAGTGCCTGTAGCACTCCCATTGAAAATGATTTTGAGCAGAAAACAGAAATACGGTAAATCTTAAAAGTGCCTCTTTCATTGTAATTATGCTTTTACATGAAGGTTTGACTCGTATACATTCACAAAAACAGCCTTGGTTGTATTTTGGCGAGAGTTTCACTTTAATCACTGATGTTCTTGTAAACAACCACCAGAGGGCGACATGAGCACAGCAGGATTATTACCTCTGACAACGTTTCCACTGCTGGACCTCAGAACACTTCTGAGGTATTTGTACTTTACTTCTGCAAATATATTCTTTTTACTCCACTACATTTATTGAAAAGATCATTTTAGTTATTAGTTGTTTCACAGATTACATGCTGCCCCAGTGCATTCATTTATTTGATCCACAATCAGATTAAAAACAACTAATTTAAAGGCCAGTTGCGTCACAACGCTGCATGAAGACTGTCCCAATTGAAATGCTCCCCACAAATGCTGCCTCCTTTTCCCTCTTCCTGAGGACGCACCGCCACGATCCTTCATGGCTAGAAATTGCCCGAGATTCTTTGCGCGCATGCAGAAATAAATAAATCAATAACGGCGACCTCAAGTGGTTTAGATCTCACATTTAAATCTAAGTTCTGCGTATATACTCGGTTTTTACTCATTTGAACATCCAACGCCAGATGTGTTAAACTTTAAGGGAGATTAAAACCTCAAACTGTAAGTTAAAATACGTTGGTAATGCTCAGCGTGATACCTTTGGAAGTAAAGACTGAAAAGCTTCACTTTCAAACGTTACACGTTCAGAGGTTGACTTATATCTTATGTCTTATTGTGACTGTGGAGATGTTATAGACTTGTTTTACTTCGTGTCCATAAATGGACCAAGATGAACAGATTCAGATCAGGCTGCTTTATTTCAGACTGTAAAGCTTTAAAGGAGAACTTCGGTCAATTTCAACATCAGCTTTATTGCTCAAGCTACCCTTGACTTGCCAGTACCAAAAACGCGAACACTTTTGGTCCACCCCTTACAGGGCTCCTTGAACGGAGAGTTAGCATTGACAGCTAACAGCGTGGGGTAACAACTTTACACTGTGTTTTAAACATCTTAACATGCTCCAAATATCACCCCAAAAGCTATGCAACATCAGCAGACACCTTACAACACAGCACTGTAGTGTGTATGGCTCAAAATGAATAAAAAAAGTGGTTAAAACAGTGTGTTTGTGCAAGCAGCTACTTACCGGTTGTTTACATCCCGTCTTCCCGTAGTCCAAACTAGTCAATCCGTCGAGCGTGCGCTGACTCCCTCACTGGCAGACGGAAACTTTTGCAGACAGAAACGTATTCCAGCATTTTTGTTTTTCTGTTCATAACGTCCATGTCCATGTTACAGCCTGTCATGAGCCATGAGCCTTACAATAGCCTGTCATGAGTCCACTCGCTCTGCACTGAGAGCTAACGTTAGCTTGTCTGCGCATGATCGTAGCTCGTACAGAGAGGGACTCGTCAGTGGCGATCGAAGCTGTTTCTCCTTAAAGTCTTGTTAAACGTTTGAATAAAGAGCTCAGTTTATGATTATCTATATTTTCTTGCTGTATTAGAACTCTTTTGTCTGTTGACAGCAAAACATCTTTTACATATCATTCTATTTTAGGGAGCAAACAGAGAGCTTGTTCATGTGATCTTGTGTTGACCTTTTCTCTTGCTTCTCTCTGTGTTCAGAACAGTTCTGGAAACAACGGGCCTGCAGGGGAAGGTCGAGCCCAGCAGGCCAGAAACAAGTGGGACCATTTAAAGAACAAGAACAAAGTAGCTGCAGGTTTGAGTGATGATTTGGAAACTAAATTATATTTGTTTTACCCATGCAAGTTAATAAATACGTTGCTGACGTGACTGATTTCCACTGCCTCAGGATTGCAGATATCCAGGGACCGCAGAGGGTCAGCAGGAGGCCCAGCGCTGCTACTGGGTCCTGGTTTGTCCTCATGGATGAGGTCTTAGGACAGAGGCCTTCCACTGCCCCCCAATCTGCCCCCCGTCCTAACTGCCTCTATCCCTGAGGACACACCAGGGCCAAATGACCAGGAGGAGGAGGATGACGATGATGAGGAGGAAGAGGAGGAGGAGGATGAAGGAGGACATGAGGCTGCAGAGAGGATGGAGAGGCTCTTCTCTGCTCCAGAGGACAATCCTCACATTATAGCTGTTATTTAGTTAATGTCTGAGTCCTTTTTATATTATTTGTTCATAATTGTTCATTTAATATAATTCATGAAATGAAATATTGTTTTATTGTTACACGTTGTCCATTCAATTCAGTATTTACAGCTTAAGTACAATTTATAACAGCAAACAGCATCAAGTGCATCTTTTCAGGGACAACAAGAGATTGAATGTTTTATTTTATTATTAAGGTCTTAACATTTACTATTTACAAAATATGGTTTATTCTTTATTAGTTTTACTTGGACTTGAGAAGGTTCAGAATCTTTACGACAGTGAAACATTTGTTGGTGGCTGAATGTCCGACACATCCTGAATGCAGCATTTCTCTCCCAGCGCTGATTTCTGGGAAACCACATGACCCGCATTCTGAAGTTAAAATAGAGACAAGCAGGCCGCAGATAACAGCAGAGAGACCGGGAGCAGTCAGAGACCGGGAGCAGAGAGACCAGGAGCAGAGAGACCTGCAGCAGAGAGAGACCAGCAGCAGAGAGACCAGCTCCTCCTCAGTCATGTTTCTGACATCTGCTCCACTGATGCTCCTCCTCACCTGTTCATGGATCATCGGTGTTAGTGTAGGTAAGAGGAGCGGTCGTGTGTGTGTGTGTGTGTGTGTGTGTGTGTGTGTGTGTGTGTGTGTGTATATGTGTGTGTGTGAGAGAGATAGAGAGAGAGAGAGAGAGCATGCGTGTTCTTCTTCATGTATGACGTCTTTGAGTGTTGACGTCATTTATTCTGGAGCTGGTTTATGATGTGTGTCAGTTGAAGGACCGTTAGTCAGAAAGTGACACACTTCCGGTACCGGGGCGGTTCGTCTAACGTGCAGTGAGCAGCTGCACAGAGCTCCTACTGGTGCTGGGGAGAGGCGAGGCAGGGAACCAGAACCAGAACCAGAAATTCCTTTATTAGTTCTGCAAACGGTGAAACGTGTGAATTGTGTGAGTTGTGTGCGTCACAGCAGCCAAAGCACAGTTCAATATAACAACAGACAATAATCAGAGCAGAGATTTACTGATACTGTAGCGGAACCACAAGGTCCAAAAGACTGAAACCATCCGGCGCCCAGTGAAGGAAAAGAGGGAAAGAAAGGGAAGACGTGAAGAAGATACAGGTACAGTGACGTAGATGTGATGAAGTGAAAGGAAATTAATAGTTAAATGATCGTTGTTGGAGCAGAGTGTTAGCTTGCTAGCTTACTTTGGACGATAGCAGCATTGTTTAATAATCAATAATTAGCTGAGTCGACATGTGTTAATGTTACTCCCCCTTAAATTCACCAGGGACGTTTGGAAAGTTACTTTCGCCTGTTCAGGTGTTATTTTACCTGCTGACTGTTTTTCCTGCTTGTTTGTCAGTTAAAATGCTATTAGTTTTCCATCCCCTTTATAAGTAACAGGGTGGTTGTAAGCCTTTGGTTTATTGTGTCACAGTTTATGTTTGTTAAAGTTACATCAGAGTTAAAGTGCAGTTAAAGTGTATTACTGTTAATAACACCTTAGCTTTCCCACATCATTCATAGGCAAAATAAATATATACACTGCACTGCCACTCTGGTTAGAAAATGGTCACATGTACTTCTCTCCTCTCTTCAGATGCACTTTAACATATTTCCCCACCACCACAGTGACACAGCAGCAGGTGCTCCTGTCCCTCTACCTCAGCACAGCAGAGTGACACAGCAGCAGGTGCTCCTGTCCCTCTACCTCAGCACAGCACAGTGACACAGCATCAAGACTAAAGGCACCAACAGACCTGCTGACTGGACATCTCTGCTAACTGACACAGTGACACGAGAGCCAGTTCACAGAGGACCAGTTCAAATACAAAAAGCAGTTACACATTTCCCAAAAACAAAGATGGGAGAGTGTCAACATGACTTTTGTAACAGAGTTTTAGTCAGTGCTGAAAAAATCAAAAGAAGCTGGCTGATGTACTCAAACAGAAATGATAGCTTGCACTGATTCTGCTGCTAAATGTTTTCTCCAAAAGAATACAGACTTAATAAGGAAGGACTAAAGGACTGGAACAATGAGAACCACTTGCTGAAGGTTCATGAGGATAACCGGGAGCACAATACCACATGGCAACATGGAAGGAGTTGGAGGTCGTTTTGTTATGCGGCTGACAATAGATAAGAGAGAGAGAGACGGCACTCTGAGGCTGAGAGATAATATGTTTGCAAAATGCCTTATTTATATTGTATTTATCACTTCAGTTTTTATTTGGTGTGATATTTTGACTTAAAAGAAATAAAATCTTGAATATATACATTCAGTTTCTGTGTGAGTGTATGAACATTGATTGTGAAATTGACTGAGATGCAAGAGGGCGACTAAAATCTTATAGGGCACCAAATTACTCAGGACCAGCACTGCATCCACAACAGACACATCAAAAACAACAGACTCATCGACTCCATGATGTTGGAGCTGTTTCAAACTGGCTCTGCAGTCATTCACATTATCAGACTCTTTTGCCCAAAGTGACTTACAGTAATTCATACATACCAGTGTTTCCTCTAGGATTTTTTTAAGGAGTGGCGGAGACTTTTGGTTAAGTAACCATGGGCAGCTCCTACACAGGATCGTTCTGCTGTGTCGTCGTCGCCCCGCACGTTACGGCGCAGATGTCCTGAATGATCATCAGTGTTGATTATTTATAAGCCCAGCGGACTGAGACACTCAGTTTTTATTCTTTTCCAGTAGCACTCGAGCGAGAATCAAAACTAACTAAACGCTAATTTGAAAAACACACCGGCAACAGCAACCACTGATCCGTAGCCTACTGAGACTGTTGTTATTCTGTCACCTGATTTAAAACATACTGTGGTCCGTCATCGAGGTGCAGACGAGGTGCAAAGAGTAGATACTGAGCAAGATAGTTATCTGTAGTTTACCTTACTCGAGAGTATCCGACTCAGTGCAGGACTCTGCTGTGAAGGTGGAGACATGCGGCGGTGGTGTATTTGCGACAATTAAAAAAAATTTAAAAAAATAAAAATAAAAAAGGATGGTGGCCACCACTCCTAAATGAACGTAGAGGAAACACTGCATACACTGATGGTGCCGACCTGCACATCAGGTTCAGTGTTTTGTCCAAGGGCACTTCGGCCTGCAGACCAGGGGAATCGAACCAGCAACCTTCTGATAACAACACGCTGGCTCTACCCCTGAGCTGATTTGTGATTGTTTGAGTTAAATAAAGGTAATAATATTTGAACTGACCTACTTTGTACTTTTATTTAAGGTCAGTTTTATTAGTTTTACTTGGACTTGAGAAGGTTCAGAACTTTTACGACAGTGAAACATCTGTCGGTGGCAGAAAGTCTGACACAACCTGAACGCAGCATTTCTCTACCAGGGCTGATTTCTGTGAACCACGTAAGCACGTGCTGAAGTTAAAACAGAGACAAGCCGGAAGCTGATAACAGAAGAGAGACTGAACCTGCAGCAGAGAGACCGGGAGCTTAGAGACCTGCAGCAGAGAAGACTGGCAGCAGAGAGACCTGCAGCAGAGAGAGACTGGCAGCAGAGAGACCTGCAGCAGAGAGAGACCAGCAGCAGGGAGAGACCTGCAGCAGAGAGACATGCAGCAGAGAGACCTGCAGAGAGACCTGCAGCAGAGAGACCTGCAGCAGAGAGACCTGCAGCAGAGAGAGACCGGCAGCAGAGAGAGACCGGCAGCAGAGAGAGACCTGCAGCAGAGAGAGACCTGCAGCAGAGAGACCAGCTCCTCCTCAGTCATGTCAAGGTTCACATCCGCTCCACTGACGCTCCTCCTCACCTGTTCATGGATCATCACTGTTAGTGGAGGTAAGAGGAGCGCATGACCATGAGTCTATACAGTTAACATCATGCTAACTCAAAACTTTACTCTCTTTAAGAAGGGGGACCAGAGGGTGTGTGCCAATTACAGAGGTATCACCCCACTCAGCCTACCTGGGAAAGTCTACTCCAAGGTGCTGGAAAGGAGGGTCCGGCCGATTGTCGAACCTCAGATTGAAGAGGAGCAATGCGGATTCCGTCCTGGCCGTGAAACAACGGACCAGCTCTTTACTCTGGCAGGGGTCTTGGAGGGGGCCTGGGAGTACAATCTCCCAGTCCACATGTGTTTTGTGGATCTGGAGAAGGCGTACGACCAGGTCCCCCGAGATGTTCTGTGGGAGGTGCTGCGGGAGTATGGGGTGAGGGGTCCCTACTCAGGGCCATCCAATCCCTATATTCTCAAAGCGAGAGCTGCATGCGAAGTAAGTCGACTTGTCCCCAATCCTGTTTGTGGTATACATAGACAGGATTTCAAGGCGCGTGTGTTGTTCTGTCTGAAGTATCAGGAACGTAAGTGGCATTTTGCCAACAGCGCAGTCGGACCTTATTAATGTACACTTCGCCATTTCCAGAAAGACTTCGACAGCAGAATCTGCCAGCGATTGGGCACACTGAGTGTGTGTGTGTGTGTGTGCGCGCACACGAGGGTTATTATAGTTAACTAAAATTACATTCCTAGATATAAACTGAACTTAAACTACTTAAATCACTTAAACTAATTAAAAACTAAACTGAAATTAAAAAAATTAAAAACAAAATTAAAATAAAAACTAATGAAAAATTGAAAAACTACAATAACTGATCACACATTTAATTTCAGAGAGAACAGAGGAACAGGAGAGGAAGAGCAAGGGAAAGGGAGAGATCTGAGCACGGGGGGCCCATCTAAGATTATCTCGTCCCGGACGAGTTAGCCGATGTGGCCGGGGAAAGGGAAGTCTGGGGCTCGCTACTGAAGCTGCTGCCCCCGCAACCCGATTTTAGATAAGCGGTTGACAATGGATGGATGAATGGATGGTTGGCTAACTCAAAACAGCTAGGGGATGCATTTTTTTTCTAAATGGTGGGCTTGGGGTGAAGACAGACAGGATTTCAACTCCTCTTGAGGAGATGGAAAGAGCAGTGAAAGAGGTGTAACAGGGGAAGACCATACATCAAGTTGGAAAGGAGATGAAGATCTGCAGGATGACCATAAAAAGATATATGAATAAGAAAAAAAATAGGAGAAGTAACAAAGCCAGGCTATGAAGGAACAGCAGTCACCGAACAAGTCTTCAACGAGAACATGGAGAAAGAGCTAGCTGACCATATTAAGACACTAGCAGCAAAGTTTCATGGCATAGGTGTCATGAAATGCCGTGAACTGGCTTTTGAGTTCGGGTTAGGGTTAGGCTGGATCTGTGAAGAGTAAGAGTCAGTGAGGTGCTCATGTGATGGTATAGGCCTTGTTATAGAAAAGTGGCCTTTGATGTTGTTAAAAATAAACGTTAAAAACGTAATTTTGTATTGAATTTGTCTTGCTTTTATATAGCATTGTCGCTTGTGAGATTACAATGATCTGTTTTACTTCATTTATCAATGGCACAATCAGAGATGGACAGAGTACTCGACCCCAGTACTTGCGTAAGAGTACAAATACAACTGTTCAAAATTTACTCTGTTACAAGTAAAAGTAGCTCAGTCAACATGTTACTCGAGTAAGAGTAAAAACGTACTTGCTTTTAAAGGTACTTAAGTATCCAAAAATACATGCTTTTAAATTTAATTTAAGTAAAAGTAAGAGTAAATTTCTCATTTTTCACATCAATGAATTACTATAATTTTTCTAAATGAATTTAAGGACCTTTTAACTCTTGTTTCTGAGAATTAACTCTTTGAAACCACCTGCATTGATGTGCTTGCTTTTAGAACCACAATGTTAAATAAAGCCTGCAGAAACACCTATAACTAATTTTATTTTTTTTTTTTTTGAGAGCGTGGCTACTTTGGTGGTATCCTTATGGGGACGGATGACGTATTTCCGCTTTTACATAGATCCCAGTGGAGAGCTGCACTGTGATAGGTTTTTCTCTTTGACAAATACAGCTTGTGTCCAAAAGTATTTTAGAAAAAAAAAGATAGAAAGTAACAAGTACTTTTCAGCCTTTCTTGAAATTAACTTGAGTAAAAGTAAAAAAAAATGTCTGGGAAATGTATTCAAGTAAGAGTAATAAGTACCAAAGAAATCCAATACTCAAGTAAAGTACAAATCCTCTGGATATGTACTTAAGTACAGTACTCAAGAAAATTTACTCTGTTACTGTCCACCACTGGGCACAATTTACCCCAGTGTATTCTCTCTAATGGCACAACTTACCCCGTACAGGGGGAGAGTTGTGCCTAAAGCTATATTTCTGATATATTGATTGTTCCCCGGGATGCACAACATCCTAAACTATATGTACATATTTTAGTTGGAGGCATTACTGTAATCCCCTTGTTTAAAGGCACTTTAAGTAAAAATTGGCACAAATGACCCCACTCTCCCCTACCAGGGCAGTTCGTCTAACGTGCAGTGAGCAGCTCTCCTACTGGTGCTGGGGAGAGGTGAGGGAGGGGAACCAGAACCAGAAACAAGAATCAGAAATGCCTTTATTAGTTCTGCAAACAGTAAAATGTGTGCATCACAGCAGCCAAAGCACAGTTCAATATAACAATAGACAACAGTAATAGTAAAAAATAAGCCATCTCTCTATAAAAGCAAGGAATCTCTGTCTGTCTGTCTGTCTGTCTGTGTATGTGTGTGTGTGTGTGTGTGTGTGTGTGTGTGTGTGTGTTCCGTGTGTATGTGTGTGTGTTGCGTGTGTATGTGTGTGTGTGTGTGTGTGTGTGTTCCTCAAATCTCTGCAAATCAGGATCAGACTGACCTGAGAGTTTCAACATGGCTGCTGCTTGGTTCAGTGGTGTGCCATGTGGATTTGTTTGGATTACAATGATACCGTTAATGAATTATTTCATAAATGCTTTACACATTCCATTCCAGTCATGTGCGCACCAGAGCCAATGTTCGGATCTGTGGATGTTTGCGTGTAGCTAACGTTAGCTGCTAGCTGCTAGCTCACCCAGACGGTCACCTCCCGAGTTGATGGACCGGACCCACCGGAATATCCAAAACCGTACTGAGGGTAAATAATGTCCGCTATGCCTATTCGCGAACATTGCCGTCACGTTTGCTTTGTGTCTGGTGCAGAAGAAACGGTAAAAACGGGCTTTTGTCATGAAAGTGTCCAAGCAGCAAGTTTGGTTGATGAGGAACGGGAAGTTGTGTGAGGGACTTCGGCGGTGATACAGACAGCGACACAGACAGCGAGTTTTTGAGAGTTGAAAGATTTGTGACATATAGCGTGTTTGGAGTGTATAGTTAGTGTGAAATGAAGCGTTTAGTGTAGTGTAGTCGTTTTTATTTGTGTTGTGAGTCAACTGCTGAATTGCAGAGCAGGCAGGAATGAGCTGAGGAGCCTGAGGCATTGCCTGCATTTTAATGTAAATAGTTACATATAACTTTGTAAATTTCAAAAACCTATGCACAAATTCAGCAAACAACAATTTATATTTGCATTATAACTAATGCAATTGGTTCATTAAACTGTTTGTTCACAGCAAAAAATCGAACTTTTTCCTACTCTGATTTTATGTTATTTTGTGATTTTAGGTCGATAGTGTTAATATAATATGTCAAAATGAAAACATAAATGTACAGTCAAACATGTTAGGTTGTGCTAAAAATAATGACACCAAACAAGGCAAGATAAATAGTTTTAAAGGTGAAATATAATGGTATAATCAGAAGTAGTCGAAAACAGCCAATTATATCCAGGACTTCCCACCTTCAAACACAGCCTCATTTGGCCATCCATGAAAAAGCTACTTAACCTCCCACTTTTCTATAGGAAGAGTAATTATAGTCAAATTAAAGAATTAAAGAAAATAAAAAGTTTTTACAGTTCAGATCACTTTTTTACTGATTTCCTCTGTTGCAGGAATGTCTTTGTCAGTGACAAAATGACATTCTTTTAAAAAAAAATGATTGAAGTCTTTTTGATATATATCATTTCACAAACAAGTCAAACCAAGGAACAGACATACATGGTCAAAACCCCTCACCAACCCCCACCCAGCCCTGGTAAGGTAAAAAATGAAATAAATAAACAATTACATGTGTTCACCTTTGGTTACATCTGAAAAGCAAAATAGGATACTGTGTCCAGTGCTGTGTGAGATCCCAAATAATCATAAAATGATAGAAGTTTAGTAGACAAGATAGTACAGGGGAGCAAGTTACATAATGACGTACTAGTTAAACTGATGTAGTAAGGCCAAGAAAGAACCCCGTATCTTTTCGTACTTCTCTGGGTTCCTCCTCACACTGAATAGGATTTTTTCAGGTGTGCTGTAGGATGTTAATTCATTTAACCCTTGTGTCTGCGATGGTGGAAACTCTGATTTCCAACTCTGCAAAATACACTTTTTACCAGCTGTGCCCGCAAGTAATATGAAGTATTTTTAGTAAAGCTTCCATCTAGCTCAGGGGTCACCAACCTTTTTGAAACTGAGAGCTACTTCATGGGTACTGAGTCATACAAAGGGCTATCAGTTTGATACACTCTTCTGAAATAACAAATTTGCTCAGTTTGCCTTTAGTTATATATGATTATTAATGATTAATGATACTCATATATGTGAAGACACTGATCACGTTAATTATTTCTCACAATAATTATCAACAATGACTCAACAAGGTGGGAAACAGTAATATCAATATTCAATTTTTATTTTTAGAACAGGCCTGAGGGCTACTGATGTGGTTCTTGGGGGCTACTCTAGATCAGGGCACCATGTTGGTGACCCCTGATCTAGAGTTTGTATATCTCCGAGGATCCATTTCCTCGGGTTGGGGGGAATCTTGACATTTGTAGTTTTTGAAGCTATATCAATGATGCATTTCCAATAGTTTTCCGAGCTAGGACATTTCCAGAGCATATGAAGCAAATCCCCCTCACAGGTTCTACATCTCTGACAATTTGGAGAAGAGTTGCGGTGTATTTTGTGCAGTCTATATAGAATATAATATGTTCCTTTAGTTATATTAAACTGTATTTGTCTGTGTTTTGTTGGGATTAGTACTGATTGAGAGATTTCAAGGATATTACACCAGTCATTGTCGTCGTATCTTATGTTAAGATCTGATTCCAATTTCTTCTTTGTATTATTCTTATCATATATTCTAAGGTTATTATTTGAAATAACATAAGTAGCAGATATCAACCCCTGACTTGCGTTAAATGTTTCACACATTATATGTTTTTAAAAGGGGGATTCCGGGGGGATATGAGGAAAGTCTGAACAGTTATTGCGGATCTAGTGTCTAATTTGATAATAATTCAATAAATTGTGTTTGGGGAGTTTAAATTTCTATGTCAGTTGTTGAAAGTTTGAACATTTACCTTGAATATATAGATCTTCAACAGGCGTTTAATTCCTTCCTCACAAAAATCTTGTTGTACAGATTACATGCTGTGTCGGAGCTGAATCAGCACTTTTTTAATTAATTTATTTGATCAACAATCTGATTAAAACAACTCTTCTATTCATACAAATAAACTGAAAACTGCTGACTATGCTTTAGGATATTTACTTGAGACGTGAGGGTCACGCTTGCCTTCAGGTCTGTAAATGTAGGAGGTGTTAGTCAGTGCGTTTACATGACATTCAAGAAAACTGAATTACTGGGTTAGTCCGACTATGATCGGATTTTTAAGATACATATATACATCTAAGTCTGACTAAAATCAGACCGGATTGGATTTCTCATAGTCTGATTAAAGCACCTAGATTATTCGATTGATAGTCGCATTACCCGTGCATGTATACATTCCATCAGATTGGATTTGGATTTACGTTCTGCGCAGGCTCGAGAATTTTTTTCCCGGGGCTGTGAGCCGGAAGTAAAAGGACGGCGGTGGCGTCTTTCCTCCAAAATCACCACAAGCAAGAGCGCCATTGTGCATCTAGTTTGTGTAATTATCATGTACACCATATACGAAATGTACAAAGATGTAGCATCGTCTCGCTCTTCGTACACCATCTTTCTCCAATGTCGAAGCAGAGTTTGTTGTTGCTGGTGACATAAAGAGGTCAGCTGGAGGTGGCTCTGTTACCACTAGTTGAAATGGGTACAGCGCCACCTATCATACCGGGGTATGACATGCTCCGGCCAGTAATTCGATTTTCTCACCGGCATGTTCAGACAATTGCAGTTGTATGATTGAGTAGCATAGTCGAACTATGGCTGTAATCTGACTAAGCTGTGCATGTAAACGTGCTGACAGACAAAGCAATGTTTTGTAATTTCTCTCAGTTTTACCCCAGTTATCTCAAAATGTATTCAAACATGACTTAATAAAGATATTCTTATGATGAACTCCAACTGGATCCTCATGAACTTCTTGATGTTCAGTGAAGTAAAATATATTGTCTCGTTGTCTCATTACATCTCCCGTGTCAAACCTTCTCAAAGACCTTTCGATCCTGCTGGAGCTCACGGACACGTCTCTCTAATAGAGACACCTGGGACAACTTGCAGGACAGTCAGCACAGCCATCGTGACACTTCTTTATCGAGGCTGTGTTACTGTGGTGAAAGGCAAAAACAGTGAGCTAGGCTAGGTTAAGGAAAGCTAACCAGGCAGCAACAGACTACCCAGTAACAGAAGAGCTGTTCGACAGAATACAGTATAAAATCTATAGTTTACTGCGGTACAAAACCAGTGAGACTATGAACGACTGAGTAATCTAAGAACAAACAACTAGAACAGAGAGACGTGGAGAGACAGTGAACCACAGCTGTCGAGCTCACAAAAGCATCGTCCAATATGTGATTTACTGTAAACGGCTCACAGTCCAGTTCAGTCCTGGTGTCAGTAGACGGTCAGCAGGAGCAAAGTGACGACTGGCTGTGAACTGATGTCCTCCATGTGTTTCTGAAGTGAAGCTCAGTAAAGAGGACTTTGTGCTTGTTGTAGTTGTGACAGGAAGATGAAGATGTTTGTGGTGTTTGTGATCCTCGTGCACAGTAAGATAACCTTCCTCCCTCTGATCTGATCGTCACCTCGGTCCAACGTCATGTCTTTAATGTGGATCTGTGTTATCTTCACTTCATCAGTGTGTTTCACCTGCAGGACCATGTTTTCTTCACAGAAACACATGAAGAACAGATTAAAGGCAGCAGATGTTCACTGTGTCTTTCAACCCTGATGAATGTAGAAGACTGTATGGCAGGGGTCTCAAACTCAATTTACCTGGGGGCCACTGGAGGCGTAAAATCTGCCAAAGTCCGGAATTTTTTGACCCCGCCGGTCAAATGTATGCCACTGTGAGTGACAGTAGAGATGAGGAGTTTGCCGCGAGTGCTGTTTGACTAAATCGTTTCCTCCGCCGCAACAACTTCACTTGCAGAAGACGTACAAATATTGGCCAGAAGGATGCCAGAGAATTCTCAGAGAAGCTGGCAAAGTTTGTCCCAAACTGTCCCAAATAAATGCCTGGTCTGTTAAGTGATAGAAACAAATAAACGCCTCAGCTATTATTTGGTATTTTATGGTAAATATTTCAAAAGCATATCGCGAACAGACTTTTTTAGATTCAAGTTGCACACCGCGTTATTAAAATGGCATGAGACCGTCTAGATGTGGTTTTTGTTTGCACATTGTTTAATCTGAGAACAGGCCTTCAGTTTCTTTATGTTCATGTTAAAAGAAGGCATTGTGCAATATGTTTTTTAGAAGTTACACACGTGAGTCAATTGACTCACGTGTGTAAGAAAACACGGTTTTCTTAAAACAAGGTTGTATCATACGGACTTGTGACTTCTACAGAATCATACACCATCGTTTCACAATCTCATAACTCGTGTTAAGTCTGCTTTGGATGGTTACAACATTATGGCTTTTAAGCTAGCGGCATTGTATGTCCTAGCCAAAACCACCGTTCCGTTGGCCAGATAGACCCTGACAACCCAGCCTCATTCCACCGGCCCGGATGCGGGACGGTGGGCGGGAGCTGGCTGAGTGGCCCCGTCAGAGGTCTGCCCGCATCAGTAATGCCAGTAACATTGACCTCGTTCAAGAAGTAGTAATTCTATTGCAGCTATGCGGTGTTACATGGGCGCCACCATTGTTGTTGTGAAATGTTTCTCTGCTTGCGTCAAGTCCAGCTAATGGCCCGCCCCCGGAAGCCATATACCCCACTGTGATTGGTAGGTTCGTTCAACTCCAGATGACGCAACAAAGGGACCTTCCAAGTGCAACAAAGGGACCTTCCACACACAAAGCGGCTACGCGCCATTCACACAAAACTCACGGGCTGCACTGACATTAAACTTTCATATCAAGGTGGGGGCCACAAAATATTGTCCCGCTGGCCAACTGTGGTCCGCTGCGGCCCGCGGGACAATATTTTTTTTTCCCGCGAGTTTTAGACCCATGCTGTACAGTCACACTGTCCTCACTTCTGTTCTTCGGGATTAGATCCCTGCAGCTCGCTCACATTCTGATGGCTTCTGTTCACAAATGTAATAATGATGCATTGCTGACAGCAGTGTCACATGTGGATGTAAATGTTGGCCTTCATTCACACAGAGTCTGAGTTGAACTTTAGCAGCACAGTTTACAGGCTGCACACACTGCAGAGGACCACATTCACTCATGACATGAAATAAGGCTGTTGTCATTGACCCTCTTTGTCTGTGTGACCTCACAGTTTCCCAGCATGCCTCAGCTGTGGAGCTGTATGAGGGGGACCCGTTTGTACTGCTACCCTGTGAGTCTCAGACTTTTGAACTGGAGGAGCCCTCAGTGGTGTGGAGCCGCTACGATCTGGATCCTTCAACCGTCCACCAGCGTCAGCAGGAAGGTGACGAACTTAAAGACCAAAACCAGCTTTACAGCGGCCGAACATCCATGAAGACTGACGCTCTGGAAACTGGAGACCTCAGCCTCAATCTGACAAAACTCCACCTCTCTGACAGCGGCTCCTACACCTGCACTGTCAGAGGGTTCAGAAGGGGGAGACAGAGAGAATGGAGAGTGACGGACGTACAGCTGCAGGTCAAAGGTCAGAATCTAACCCTAAAACCTCCTGTAGATACAGATCAGAGGTCAGAGGTCAGAGATCATGTTCTTTATGTTTCTGGTTCCCACAGAACGATTCCCATCCTGGGCCAAAGCTCTCCTAGTTCTCCTGGTACTCCTGGTTGTTGGACTTGTTGTTTCTGGAGCTCTTTTAGTACATTTTAGGCACTATTTCATGTCAGGTATGTCTACTACCACACTGCCCATCATGCACCTGGGCAGCATCTTTACTTTAGTAGCTTCCTGACTGTCAACAGTGAGATCTGGGATTATAAGAGAGGGATGAGACAGTGAGGTCACGTTACCATCACAGGTTCCTGCTGCTGTCTGTTCAGCTGATGTTGTGGTTTGTTGTCCTCTTAGTCTGCCAGGTGAAGGTGGATTCAGGGGTGGAGTCTGTCCAGCTGCCCTGCAAGACCATAGTTCGCCTGCCTGAAGATGCTAAAGTGGAGTGGGAGGACGGATACAACAAGAAGGTCCATGCGTATTCCAACAGTTCTGACCAGCCTGAAGAACAGCACATATATTACAGAGGTCGAACGGAGATGAAGAGAAAACTGCAGAAACCTGGAAACCTCAGTCTGACTTTGAAATACCCCACAGGCTCAGACAGTACCACCTATACATGCACCATCTACAACAGGGAGGGACGCGAACTGATGAAGAAAGATGTGGTGCTGAAAGTCAAAGGTTAGTGCTGTTGATACAGGTCAGTACTGTTGATATAGATCAGAACTGTAGATACAGGTCAGTACTGTAGATACAGGTCAGTACTGTATCTGTTCATTGGTTCAGTGAAGGCTTTTAGGAGAAGTCCTGGAGTTCTGGAGGAGAAAGCTTTCACTGAGCAGGAGACTGACTGCCTGAACAAGCTGCTTCAAAACGTCAAACAGTAGTTAGAGGATGATGAATGAGCCAAATAGTTGTTCCTTCTTTAGTCTGCTTTGTTCACTCTTTCTTGTTTCACACCTTTATTCTATGCTATGGAGGATATAGCATAGAGTGGACCGGTGAAACTTTCTTCAGTCACAAACCAGTAACAGTTGTGGGGCTGGACTTCTTGTTTCCAGAAACTTTCTTCCTCCGTCTGTAGAAACTGAAGAAGTTATTAAAGGCCGTCTGTTAAAAGTGAGAGCAGTGTGTGAAGACGTAAAGATGGTGGTTATTAATATTGATGCTCCGGCTGTGGGAGTGGAGAGAGTGGTGTTTCTACATGTTTTAAATGAAGTGAGTAATGCATGTAATAATGAGGAATCTGTATTTATGGGTGGAGGTTGTAACAGTCCTGAGGACAGCAGGTCAGACAGGAACCATGCAGAGCCTCACGCTGCCTCTCACACTCGTCTGCTTCACCTCATGGAGGCTCAGGAGTTGTGTGATGTGTAGAGACAAACACCTGGACACACCTGAACATAACTCACTGTCCGTGGCCAGGCTGGATCGCTTTATTGTTTTAAACATCATTTAATGTGTTTAAAAGTTGTGTTTTTTTAATGTGTTTAAAAGTTGTGTTATCAACCCTATTGACTCTGTCAGCAGTACGGATCAGAATGTCACAAAAACCTTGATAAGTTCAGTAAAAGCTCTGGAGTCTGAAGTGGAGGCACTCTGAGACCAAGCTGAGGCCACCAGAGACCAGAACCAGACTGAGACACTGAAGTTAAAAAGTCTCTGTTAGCTTCCTGCTGGGTGTCTCAGCCAGGGCTTGACGCTTAGCCTTTCCCAAGTAGCACTTGTGCTCCTAAGTTGAAAAATGGGATTACTTTTACAGCTGGGAATGGTAGCGTTATCACCTGCTCCTCCGGTTTCTTCAGTCACGTTAGCTTCTTCATCTAACTCTAATTCTTCCTCGTCCTCGTCCACCATTTCGGCCTCAGTGCCTGGGTCCACAGCTTGTGGCTCTGTTGCCCTTTTTTGATAATCGCTAATGCGCTTCATAGTTCATACTTTTTGTTCTCGTTTGTTTGGCTTCGCCTTGTTGATATAGATACTCCCTCTGCCTTTAACCGCCTTCCACAGCACGTCGGTAAGCACACTCACTACGTGTAAATCACTTTTTTTTTTTCAGCTGAGGCTGCATTCAAGTGCACAACCGGCCACAACCTCCAAACGTCAGCAACACATCATTAAACATTTATTAAACGGTGAAATTCAGTAGTCGCACACGTGCTACTAATTGCATTTTCACAATTCACACTGAACTATTTTTTACTAGCATTTGCGATGGGGTGCTCACACCATCGAGCCCTGGTTTGAGCTCAGGGGGTTCTGGTACGGTCCAGCTTCCAGACTGTCGCCATCACACTTGTTCTTTGGTCTGCAGCGTAAGAATGGACAGAAGAGGTTCATTCCCAGTTTCAGGTCTGACACTGGGCAGCTGCTGACTGATCACACTGCAATCCACAAACATGCTGTCAACTTTTCCAGTGAGCTGTTTGAATGTGAGCACAGAGAGCAGCAGGCAGCGTCTCTCAGCTTCTACACTGGTCTTCCTCAGGCTGAGCAGCAGAGTCATGTAGAGCTGGAAGCAGCTCTCTGCTCTGATGAGCTCTATGCTGCTCTGCAGAGCATCAGAGTGGGAAAGCTCCAGGAACAGACATCGTGATGTTCATGTAGTGTGATGTTTTTATTTGAACCAGAAGAAAGTTGAAGGAACGAGCTGAAAGAAATTACAAATCTTTTCATCACTTACAACAAAGAAATGCAGCTTTAATAGTTTGTATCAGTTATTGATTGGTGATCAGTTCTCAGCTGATTCAACGAATCTTCACTTCCTGTTGAAGAAATTGATGAAAGAAAATGTTAAATTTGACGTCCAGAAATGTGAAAATGACAAAGAGAAGCAACAAACAGCAGTTCAACACTGAGATGAGACATTACTGTGAAGACCACAGGGACAAAACATCACAACACCATCAGGACTCTGATCATGTCCAACACCTTGAAAGCCTGGTTTTACTTCCTGTGTTTCTGTCCCCTGTTACCTGCTGGTCTCATCTGGTTCTGTCCTTCAGCTTTCTCTAAAACTTTGTAATCAGTCAATAAAGTTGTTCAGAACTGCTGCTGCTGTCTGAACAGCTGATGTTGTGCTTTGTTTCCTCTCAGACTGTCAGGTGGAGGTGGAGGAGGGGGAGGAGTCTGTCCAGCTGCCCTTCAAAACTACACCTAGCCTGCCTGAGGACGCTAAAGTGGAGTGGGACTGCACATTCAGGAAAGTCCACGTGTATGAGGACAGATCCGACAAGCCTCAAGAACAGCACCAGGACTACAGAGACCGAACAGAGATGAAGAAAGACCTGCTGAAGACTGGAGACCTCAGTCTGACCCTGAAATACCCCAAAAAGACAGACACAGGAAAATACTGGTGTGAAGTCTACAACAAGGACAGAGACGTCCTGAGAGAGAAAATAGTGGAGCTCAAAGTCAAAGGTCAGTATGAAGATACAGAACAGAGGTCTGTGTGTCTGTCTGTGATTGGCTGCTTGTCTCTGGTTGGCTGCTTGTCTCTGATTGGTTGTTGTCTCTGGTTGGCTGCTTGTCTCTGATTGGCTGCTTGTCTCTGGTTGGTTGCTCATCTCTGGTTGGTTGCTTGTCTCTGATTGGCTGCTTGTCTCTGGTTGGTTGCTTGTCTCTGTTTGTTTGTCTCTGGTTTGCTGCTTGTCTCTGGTTGGCTGCATGTCTCTGGTTGGCTGCTTGTCTCTGTTTGGCTGCTTGTCTCTGTTTGGCTGCTTGTCTTTGGTTGGTTGCTTGTCTCTGATTGGCTGCTTGTCTCTGGTTGGCTGTTTGTCTCTGGTTGGCTGCTTGTCTTTGGTTGGTTGCTTGTCTCTGTTTGTTTGTCTCTGGTTGGCTGCTTGTCTCTGGTTGGCTGCTTGTCTCTGTTTGGCTGCTTGTCTGTGGTTGGTTGCTTGTCTCTGGTTGGCTGCTTGTCTCTGTCTAACTGTCCTCTGTCTCCTCTGCAGGGAACATCAGGAACAGAAGCAGCCCCACTGATCCAACTCCTCTGATGGCTGATCAATCTGTTTGATCGGTCTGTTGGTCAGTCTTTGATTATTGATCTGATGTGACTTTGGATCAGAGACTAAATGGAGGTGAAGGAGCTGATGGAGGACGGATGAAGACAGGAGGACGCTTCGTCAGCTTCTTCTTCACTCTGATTCCTCCTACGGACTCTCACACAAAGTCTACACACTCATTATTGATGGCTTTTGATAAGTGACATCAGAGTGATGTCAGAGTGATGTCACATGGTGGTTTGGACTGAAACATGTGGTTTAGATCCGTTGAACTCTGACAATGAAGTGTAAATACAACCTCAGATGTAGAGACAGCAGGTCTCTGCAGTAACAACATGTGTCATTACCTTTACAGAGAGTCTACAGATAGAAACACGTCACATTTAACACTTTTTAATGCCACTTTATTTGAAATTTGAAAATGCGGCGGAAATAGCTCAGTCCGTAGGGGCTTGGCTTGGGACTCGAAGCTCGTTGGACCAAATAAAGTATGATGTTGATGAGTAGTTGGAGAATAATAGTTCACATCCTGGGCAGTGCTGAGGTGCCCATGAGCAACCCAACGACCCCTAACACTGCTCGTTGGGGGCTGTAGCATGTGTGGCAGCCCCTTCACTCATCTCCTCTATACAGTGCATGTTTGTGTGTGAGCGCCTGTGTGTGTGTGTGTGTGTGTGTGTGTGTGTGTAATGTGAGTGGAAGAAAGAATTTCCCCTTGTGGGATTATAAAAATTAAGGTTGGCACACATGTTGCAGAAGAACAGACTATAAGAACCTCCGAGGGCCCCTCTCCTGCTAAACAGGTGAAAATAGACTTAAGGCAGGAACACACCAGCCCAACCGTTGGACGTCTAAAGAGTTTGGGGAGACTTGGACGAAGTCAGGAACAAATTGCTCCGATTGAGCATGCAAAGTCTGAGAAGGTAAGCTGCTGGACGTCGGAGCCACTGGATTCTCTGATTGGCGGTGTGCTAGCGAATCAGCACGGTGTGTGGGAGGGGCGGCAGTGACAATGGTGACGGCTTTGTATCATAAAGAGCACACAAGGCGAGTGTCAGCCTAACCTTAGTCATCTTTCACGTTTGCCAAGTACTTAGTCCACAAACATCTTCTTGGGTCAGACGAATACTGAATCAATGTCGTGTGCGCTTCGTTTTTCTATGCACTCCGTTCCTCACTTCGTTCCGTCTTTTCCTGTTTTTGTGTTTTGGATTACTGGCACGAGACTTGCGCCACCCACTGTTAAGGAGGCTTATTGCATCTTGCGCAGGTGCAGAACGTACACGCTACAGTGGAGCAGGCGGCACGTCAAAGCGGTGTGTTCAATGCAAATTTTCTGCTGAACAGGTCAGACGAGAGGCAACAGAGTGGTCGGAGAGTGGTCGGATAAGGCAGTTGGAGGTCTGGGCAGTGTGTGGGGGCCTTTAAGGATTTAGTGCCACTGAACTGAAGAAGCTCGTCGCTGGCTAACGTTATATTGTCGAGGAAATGTTGCCCATTTCCACTGTAGACTCCGAATCGTTCCGATGCATCGTAAAAAAAATATCGACCAAAAGCGGTCATTTGATTACATTTCAGATGATGGAATATGCAGAAAGAATAGAATTAGGCTGAAAGGTCTATTGCTTCATAACGTATTCAGGTTGTGCATCATGTTTTTGAATAGTAACTTAGTAAACTAACTAATGACTTTTGAAAATAAGTAATCAGTAAAGTAACTGGATTACTTTCTTGGAGAGTAATCAGTAATCTAACTAATTACTATTTCCAAGTAACTTGACTAACACTGCTTCTGAGGTATTTGTACTTTACTTGAGTATTTCCATTTCTGCAAATATGTACTTTTTACTCTACTACATTTATTGAAAACAGATTACATGCTGCCTCAGAGCTGAATCAGCAATTTTTAAATTCATTTATTTGATGAACAATCAGATTAAAAACAACTCACTCATATTCACAAAAATAATCTGAAAAGTGCTAATTAAACTTCAGTATATTTAGCTGAGATTAGATAGATAGATAGATAGATAGATAGATAGATAGATAGATAGATAGATAGATAGATAGATAGATAGATAGAAATACTTTAATGATCCCAGACTGGGAAATTATTTTGTTACAGCAGTTGTGGGTCCACAAATAAAACACTTCGTACATAACATAAATAGAATCCAATATATACATAGTGTATATATACAGTGCACAGTGTGCTATAAACAATAAACTATAATAATATATACAACAAAAACAGTAGAGAGAGCAGAGTTCTCTATCAGGCAGAGGTGAGAGAGTTGTTGTATAAAGTGATGGCTTGTGGCAGGAAAGATTTCCTGTATCTGTTGCTACGACAGCGAAGCTGAAGCAGCCTTCCGGAGAAGGTGCTCCGCTGTCTGACCAGTGTGAGTTGGAGAGGGTGGAGAGGATTATCCATGAAGGATAACAGTTTTTTCAGTGTCCTCCTCTCCACCACAGATTCTGTCTGTCTGGTGACATTTTAACACCATGTTATAGAGAATAACACACAAAATGTCGCCCAGCAGGCTGCAGCACTTTATTAATAAAGATAATAAACCATAAAAAGAAAGAAAATAAAAGACATTTCTGATTAAACAGTCACATCTGGATTAATGTGATGATGTTAAACAGCTGATCACATGTTCCTCTTTATGATAGATTATATTTTATAATAATAACATCTTTAAACCTCCTGATGAAACGCATCTGTTACAGATATATAAACATGTGTCTCAGGTGTTAAAGGTGACACACCTGTCTTAGTAAATCAATCAATAACAAGTCTGAACTCTCTTGTTGCTAGGAGCGGCAGCCTCCCGCAGCGCGCTCTCTGATTGGCCCGCAGTCCGTCACCTCGGGCCAATCAGACGCCAGTGCGTCCTCCATGAGAATCCATGATGTTCGTTTTGTTTTTTTCATCATTATCAATACTACGATTCATCATCAGGCTGATCAGATCACCGCGCGGGCTCACATCGATCCGGACCTGATGTATGTTCATCCTGATATCACGAGCGTTTCGTCAGCACACGTCATCATCGGTCGGAGCAGATCAGAGTGATTGAAACAGCTGATCAGTCTGTTGAGTTAACGGCCGCTGTGATGGCGGGCTTTGAAAGGCACGAGCACGCACGGAGCTTCCGGTTTGAGAAAGGCTCGCTTTCTCACAAAATAAAAGTCTGCCACGCATTTATGAAATCTGCACTGAACACAAACGGATCTATATTCTTCTTCATGGCCCAGACAACCAATCAATCAATTAGGAAAATAATCAACACATATTTAAATCACATTGTATGTTTATATTATAAACATAAGTGGTATAAGTGTATTAAATCTATATTTTTCATACTACTCTCCAGAAACATGCTGTGTATAATAAATAAACATATTTCAACGGAGTGCAGTGAGAATAAAGTCTGTGTGTTGTTGTACAAACCACGGAGCAGTGAAGTTTCTCTCCGAGCTGAAAAATACAAGATAAAAGTTATAAAAAGAGAACAAATTCACAATTGTCACAAAATAAAGAGAAACACTCAAACATCCCTCATTAGTCTGGAGTGTTTTTACAGGTCCAGCACTTAAATGGTGAGTAGGTGTGTAATTATGATGTTTTTAGCAATTTTGAATTTACCTCCATATTACCACAATAATGACTTCAAAATGTATAAAGGTAGTGTAAAGTGCTGCTGTGATAAGAACATAGAATAAACTGAATAAGATACCAAAGATAAAATTAACTTTACATTAATTTAATACTTCAGTTTTCCACAAAATGTAACAACAAAATGTAAATTTAACAATGGGGAAAACAGACGTTGGATCAAAACATTATATAAAAACATAAACATGTATTAAAATATGATATAAATATATTATGTTGTAAGATTTAATATGGAAATCTGTGGCTGCCTTAGTTCAGGTCGACCGGCTTTTATTTTGAAACAACCCTAAGCGAGCAGGCGGAAGTGGGTCGTGTGGTACCGGGCGGGCTTGACGTGCCGCTGGCGCTGATGGCGGCGGGGCTGGCGGAGGGTCGCACCGAGGAGGGAGAGCGAGGAGGCGGGGAACCGGAGAACCAGAGAGAGGAGGCCCCGGCGTTACCGAGCGCCGACACACCGACGATCAACACGCCGACGACGACAGCAGCGAGGCCCGCAGAGTGACAGCGAGGAGGACGGACGGATGAATGAAGCGGTACGTTGTTTTTGTTTATCTGCTGCCCGCCGGGGGAGTGTTGACGGCGGCTGGAGGGTCCGTCTGCAGCCCGGTCAGCCCCCGGTACACACTTTATATATAAATACACACAATACTGCGGTCAGTACACACAATACTGCAGTCTGCACTGATACATGTGTACACCTGGTTTACTGTTCTATACAGTGTATACACATATGGTGTGTGTGTGTGTGTGTGTGTGTGTGTGTGTGTGTGTGTGTGTCAGGGCCCAGACTCACTCTGAAGCCCCGTTAAAGAGCCCCCACATCAGAACCGGGTCATGGATCAGAATCACACTGTTGTGGCGTGTCTCCTGGTGTGACAGTGACGTCATCAGGTGACCTGAGCAGAGCTTTCTGTCACTGGGCTTCTTCACACTGACTCAGTTCATCCACAGTGCTGATAGTTATTGATCAGGAGGCTCAGAGTGCCGACAGTCATCTGTACAATCCGCTCACAGGATCAATATCCAGCTGTTTGATTCTCACTGCACCATCACAAACACTTTTTTGATCAACTCACCCTCACTTCATTCTGCTGCTAACAATGCTAACAATGCTAATAAGTCCAAAGTAATCTGATCAACATGTTACTTAATAATCAGCTGCTTACCAATAAGTTTCTCACCGTAGCAAATCAATAAAATAAAATAATAACCGAAGACGACAACTAATGAATAATTGTTACTAAGAGTTTCACATGCAACAATCAATGTTTGAACTGAATCTATAATTATATATATTCATACGTGTTTTATATACATCAGGTTAAAACAAACATGATTCTGAACATTGATAATCAATAAGTAATCAATGATCAACATGTGACAAGACAATAAACTGGGTGAGTTGAAATACTGCAGTTAGGTTATTGATCTAAATATAAATAATGATTTAGTTGTTCCATCAGCCACAGTATTGATCCAGAGCCCAGTTCTGATTATTGAGATCAGTGACTGAATACAATAAATAATGACAGACAGATATAATATTTACAGTTCTGAGTGTTGAACACTGCAGCGAGGTCCAGTCAGACTCTCAGAACCGAACCACCACAGTCCACTGTCCACCCAGCCGAGCTCTGCTGCAGTGTGTGTGTGTGTTTGTGTGTGTGTTTGTGTGTGTGCATGCTCGTCAAAGTGATTAGTCGATTGATCGATGTTTTAATAATTCATAATTTCAGTCCACTTCCACCAAAATCATCTGAAACATTTTCTGGTTCCAGTTTGTTAAATTTGGGGATTTGCTGTTTTCTTCGATGTTCTAACAGAACATGAAGAGTGTTTGTGTTTTGGACTGTTGGTTGGACGGAACTTTAAAGAACTGTTTGACGATTAAAGGTCCAATTTGTAAGAAAAGTTTTTGAGTTTCATTCCCAACTCGTCCAAAAACTAGCGCTTTAGGATGTCGACCGACCTGAAATACAAACTACAGAAAGTAATAAGTTGTAAAACACAAGATTTATACATATATATATATTTATTGACAAAATTAAGAATATAAAGTCGTTCAGTCCAAACTTCTGTATTAAAACTGAACAAAGACAGTTTGAGTTATTTAATTGTTCCTCAGCTCAGAACTAAACTGAAACCAATGTTGAAAGAATATTTGATAATATAATGTTTATAACCGGGTCGATATCAGAACCACAGCACAGGTGTGATATTAACAAAAATCCAAGTTTACAAACAGGCCGCTGTCCAATCAGGTTCAACCATGAAGTCCAAATCTACATCTGAGCATGAGAGTGTGTGTGTGTGTGTTTGTGTGTGTGTGTGTGTGTGTGTGTGTGTGTGTGTGTGTTTGTGTGTTTGTGTGTGTGTGTGTGTGTGTGTGTGTGTGTGTGTCCTGCAGAGAGAGAGGGAGCTTTGTGTCGGCTGCTAGTTTGAGCTGGTGCAGTGATGAATATCAAACAGGCCTGTAGTAGTGGACATTTCAGCTCTGTGTGTGTGTGTGTATCAATAAACTATTGTCTTCTCTCTCTCTCCAGTTCAGGACCTCCTATTGGCCGTCATCCTGTCTCGCTCCACCAGCCGGTACACGACTTCAGCTGCAGCTCCAAGTCTTAAGTTGCAGTAGTCGTTGTTACGCGACGCGCCTGAACCATCGGAGCGCTTTGAACCAACAGCTCTGAGTTGTGTATCGATGCATTTTGGTGCTAACAAACCTGTAAACGATAACATTAGCACGTTAGCTTGAGTGTCGCAGGAGCTTCTAGAGGCGCCACGCTTCCGACTCATCACACGGCCCTCATGTAGTCGCTGTGAGACAAACGACTAGCTGTGACTTCACCGTGAGATCCTTCTCTGAAAATGTAGGCTAGTTTGAAGTTACTTATAGTTAGCAGCTAACAGCTAGCACAGAAAATCTAAATCAAACACCCGCCAACTTTACAAATAAACTTCAGCTAGAAAACAAATCACCTGAAGATGTAGCTGACGTCTGACCACAGTTACGTGTTTGGCGGCTAACAGCTTTTTAGCTGCAAGTGGCTAGCTGCGAGCAGGTAGCGGTGGCGCCGGCCTAGGTCCAGGCAGAGCAGGGGTGTGATGGAGTACCACTCCGGTGGCAGCCTGCCCCTGCTGGGGAGACCGCGGTACTGCCCTGGAGCCAACGCTAACGGAGGATACCTGTGTGAGACCGGACACTGCTGCGGAGAGACCGGCTGCTGCACCTACTACTACGAACTCTGGTGTAAGTACAGCTTCCTGTTGATAAGAGTTCTGACTCTCATCTAGAGAACTTGTTGTTCGTGTTACATCAGTTATCAGCTTTATTTGTGCAACAATATCCACTTTAATTCCACGAACAAGAGCCCATCAGGAGGGACTACAGCAGAGAAAGGGTGGTGTGTTTACTGGGTAAACTACAGGTCGCAATACCCGTTATTAGCACAGAAGGAGAAGCCAGAAAATGTGATTCTACCAAGCAGACCCATCTCAGTCATTGTGGTCCTCATGGTTACATGGTCTACAAAGGCATGATACACAGATTCTATGCCACAAATACAGCTTAATTTGGATTAAATTAAATCGTGGTTTCGTCCTAATATCTCTGTATTGTTGTGTTCAGGGTTCTGGCTGCTGTGGACCGTCCTCATCCTGTTCAGCTGCTGCTGTGCGTACCGACACCGTCGAGCCAAACTGAGAGTCCAGCAGCAGCAGAGACAGAGAGAGATCAGCCTGCTGGCCTACCATGGAGCCAACTCCTACCCGTCCTCCATGCTGGACCTCAGTAAGACACCTGTCTGTCTGTCTGCCTGTCTGTCTGTCTTTTAAACTCTCCACATCGAGACAGTGAAGTCAGTTCTTGTTTTGTTTTGCTGTTTGTGTGACTGACGCTCGACTGTCAAGTGACGCGCCGCTTTTCTTCTAATGTGTCGCGGTGACGACTGAGTGGAAATTTACAGCCGTTTGTCTTAAAGGGGAATTCTGCTGATTTTCTGAGGTGGAACTTGTAGAACGAGTTCTGCGTTTGTTCTCTCTAATTGCTGTTTTGTTGAACTAAGGAGGTGTTTCACTGAAGATGCCGTGCAGCTGAATTGATTAAATTACCATTTTCGTTGTTTTTCTCAAATCGTCGTTCACTGCATTCAAAAACACTATTTTTAGCCTTCCTCATAATACAGCCAATTGAAATATTCAGCTCGGCTTCAGTCTTAAAATGGAATAAAAGGGTTATAATGGATGTTTTTCGATACCAGTGAATAAGATGATAGTGTGACGGGTGAATTCTGCCCTGAACCTGCTGCTCCTCTCGGCTTCACGGAGCTTTAAAGTGAGTTTAGACTCATTGTTTATCTGTCCGTACACAACGTTACTGTTCTGGTTCGCTCTCAACACTCTCATTGGTCGTTTTCAGAGAAAAAAACTGTAGAAAGCGACTGTACACTACCTGCTGAGCAGTAAAAAGCAGACTGACACAGTTAGAGACCAGCTGGTGAACTCAGTGAAGCATTCAGCAGCTAAACAGACGGATATTTCCCTCAGGAGCTGCTGGAGACAACACTTGTAGTATTTTAGTGTTTTCAGATCTTCTTTGTTGTTGAGATTGTTGATGTTGATAGTGAATTTAGTGTCTTGTAACTGTGTTCTTTATCAGGGAAAGACTGATTATTGGCTTGGCTTAGGGCTGATATTCATTTTTCAGGTTATTGTTATCACCAGCTGGTCTCGTTGTTTCCGATTGCCAGTGAACTTAATGAAGATTCAATAAATAAATACATTTAAAAATGCGATACTTTGGCTCTGGATGCAGCATCTTTTCTCTTTCTGTGGTTTCACTCACATCACTATCTGATTGGTAATATATCACAAGTATTAACCCATCCACACTGTATAATCTAAATCTGTAACTAATATCTAAAGATATCAAACAAACGTAGTGGAGCAGTATTTACACTAAAGTGATAAATATCTTCATAGATCATCTCTGTCTTCGGCTCGGGGACTGGAAACTGTGCACTGTCCCGGTCAAATAATCAAATACATCAAACAATTGACAACCTCAAGTTAATGATAATGTTGCTCCATATCTGCTAGATGTGGAAATACACTCGCTAATAGGGATTTTAGGGAGTAACAACTGCAAATATTGCCTGATATACACAAACTGTGTGCAGTGATCACTCAAATGTGGGTATCAAACAGTTGTGACAAAGATATGTTACAGAGACAGGAATAAACTTGATCAGTGCACTGAAACAGTAAACATCACCAGAAACGTAATCATTAAAAATTACCTCAAGAATGATTTTCTCTGCTATAACGATGTATAACAATATCTCATATCTGTCAGAAAATGGATATTTAGGTCTCTAAATTAAAAAATAATTTGCGAACAAGTTTGCTGTATTAACTTCAGAGTTTCCAAACTAGCAAGTAGCAGCTACTTTGCTCTAACCAATAATTTGTTTCTAGGTTTCCTGGCGTCTCTGAAGCTGCCATCCTATGAGGAGGTGGCGGCTCAACCCTCCACCCCTCCTCCGCCGTACAGCTCAGTGTTTACCACCCCACGCTACCCACAGCCCCCCCGAGCTGCCGACCCCCACCTGCTCACCCAGCACGGCCCGCTGCTGCACCGGCCGCTCAGCGATGGTCCGTCATCCCTCAGCTCAGACAACAGGTAACAATGGTGTTGGTGGTTTACTGTAACTACTACTGTAACTACTACCTGCTGGGAATACTCTGAATGTACTCTTAGGAATCCTGGGAATGCAAGTAATACTACAGTGAACAATGATAACCTCACGATTGTGAGTACTTGTATCAGTTAGATAGCATCTTTCACTGCTGCTTCTAGTTCTGCTCATACTGTTGATATATAGTTACTGTTAGTATGACTGAGACTACTGGTATTGCGACTATGAGTGCTTTGTGGGATGAAATGCACTGTAAACAAAATCGTCTGCTTATGTTTTCAACTTGAGATGAATAACGAGTGCATATTTTCCTACAGCTCCAGTTGTTCCTGTGACTCCTGCTGCCCCTCTTCACCATGTAGCTCCTCCCTATCAGCACCTGTCACGTATGAGACTGACACAAGCCACGCCACCACGCCCAGTGAGGCTGCTCCCCTCACCCTCGATGTCACCATGGAGACCATCGCTGCCGCGGCATCCCGTTTGGAGGTCAATGGGGCACGTTTCGTTTCTGAGAGGATGCTTGGCACAGTGGCCATCGACATCAGTGATGAAGATGCTGCCAGGGCACAGGAACCCATTGCCATGGACTCATTGGTTCCCACCCAGGTGGTTACCAGGGCGGCCTCTCCTCACCCACTGCTCTCTCCTGGTTCTGAGGTGGTTCCTCCTGTTGTAACTACATCTCCCGTAAAGCAACAGCTTGACCTAGCATCTTGTACCCCAATAGTCAGCAGCTGTAGCCCAAGCACACTCCCGAGTCCAAGTCTTGTTGATGCAACCCTCCCTTCCATCCAAGTAATAAGGATTGAAGGTCCAGCTGACAGCCCCGAAACTACCCCTGCCCCGAAAATCACCTCAATGTCAGGCCCTTCCACCCCAACTGCTAGCAATTCTGACAACCCTACAGCCACCAAAACCCTTGATCTAACAAGAACTTTTGATACAGCCAATGTTCCTAGTAGCCCAACCTCAATATCATCCCCAGATGTTGGAAGAACTTTGGCCCTGACAACAGGCTCTGATGGTGTCACCACGCTGTACCCTAATCCTAGCCTTGTGCCAATCCCAGCACCTTCAAACCACACCCAAGTTTTAGTCATAGTACCTTCAAACCATACCCAAGTTTCAACCCCAGAACCTTCAAACCATACCCAAGCTTCAACCCCAGAACCTTCAAACCATACCCAAGCTTCAATCCCAGAACCTTCAAACCATATCCAAGCTTCAATCCAATTAGCTACAAACTTTACCCAATCTCCAGATGCAGTTCCTACTAACCTTACCCAAGATTCAGACAACATTGCCTCTAACCTTACCCACGTACCAGACCCAGTAACTACAAACCTTATCCAAGATGAAAATGCAATACCTACAAACTATACTCAAGATCCAGAAATAATACCCACAAAACTTACCCAAACTCCTAACCTAGTACCTTCAAACTTTACCCTAGTGCCAAGCCCACAATCTACAGCCACCATAGTCCCAGACTGTGCACCTGACCCTGTTCTTACTCTAATACCTGCAAACCCAATCAATACCTTAGCCACAGATGCAGCACCCACTTCACCGACAGTACCGCATTGCCATATCCCAGAACTTTCACCAGGGTCATATCTGGGTCCAACCAGTCCACGGTCAGGCTTGGACCGACACCCAGGGGATACTGCATTACCAGCCGATTCAGGTCCTCTGGTCGTGTCTCAATCATCAGAGTTGAACCTTACTAGTCCCTTACCAGCAAATGTCCATGCTGGTTTTATTTCTGGTTCTGGTTCTGGATCATGCGCCAGTGTTGGTTCTATATCAGCTCTGCTGTCCATCCCTCCCCCAGTGCTCACTTTCCCAACACCTACAACCTCTTCTTCCTCTTCCTTCTGCCCAGCCATAACCATAGAGTCTGAATCTTCTCACACTCTTTCCCAGTCGCCTTCCGCCCTTTCACCCGCATCCATTTCCTCTCCTCCATCCATTCTCTCCCCTCCAGTCCTGTCTTCTATCTCCCTCCCAGCCCCAGCTTTACTCCTGGACCCTCTCACTGCTCTGCACCAGTCCAACAAAGGTGGATCTTCCTCTGGCCACGCTTCCTCTCTCTCCCCCTCGCCTCGTGCAACTCAGTCCCCCCCTAAACAGACTCTCTTCTCCCCCTGCGTGGATATTTTTGAGCCAGTACCTCCCAGCTGGGAGGATGGCGAGAATGAGCAGGAGGAAGAGGACAATGATGACGATGAAGATGAGGACATGGGAGCCGATGAGAGCCAGTATAGACATCGACGACTTACCGGTGACTCTGGGATTGAGGTGTGCAGATGTCGGGTGGAGGATGAGGAGGAAGAGCAGGAAGAAGAGGAGGAAGAGGACAGGAAGGAGGATAAGAAAGGAGGTGTAAACACTGGCCTTCATGACAGCATGGACTGCCCTGCCAGAGGTCAGATAACCACAGGGGAGGCTCTTACTCTCTGTAACCCCACGTCCACCACTACACCAACATCCGACGACAGTGGCAAAGTGATCATTGTCATGGAGACAGTGTGATTGACAGAATGTATTGGATCAACCCATTTATTACCAAGACAGGGTGAAAAGTAAGTTGATGATGGCATCCACCCTTTTTTGAGATTGTTCTTTAACCGGGGAGGATTTGTACACAGATGATTGTGACTATAGATGAGTTATGTCACATTTGTTAAATGTGTTCAGCATCTGATAGTTAGACCAGCATAACATATTAGACACTTAATCGGATGAGATTAGACAAGAATCATGAGCTCATTACAACATCGTCTCTATTACTGTCAGTTGGAATTTTAGACAACCAGGTTTAGAGGTTTCAGCTTGGTGTGAGAGCTGGTGTTTTTAGAGAGATGTTTCCTCCGATTGCATCCACGGTTGATGAAATTAAACAACCACTGCACGACAGGACTGTTGTCAGCTTGTTGGGACATCTACTTCCCATTTAAATGCCAACTGAAGTTGAACAGTTTACACAAAGAATGCAATCTACCATTATGTCTCACTAGGGAGTTGTAACTTGTTGTAATGTGTCTGTGGATCCATGCAGTAATGTTCTCAGTCAGGTTGAATCATCTAACAAAGTACATTTGTTTGCGGAGGTTGACGTGACACTCTCAACTGTCTAAGTTTTCGCTCAAGTCTTCAAAATAATGTGAACTGGTGCCTCAGTCAAGACATCTTTGCTGCTGCTGCTTCAATTTTGGACATTCTTGTGTCTTTAAGTCCCGTAACTTAAAATGAAAATTTGGCCGTAATCCTTGAAACTTGCATTGATTGTAACTATCCACCTTGCAAGTAGAATTATACTTACATGTCTTTCCCGTGTGCACTGCTATATTTTTCAACTGGTTATTGCCACCAAAAGTTGATTGTTAATGTGGGGATCGTCTTCAAAGCCCTGTCGTCTAAACTCAAAACCTTTGTAATTTGCTTTGCTTTTTTAAAAAACTTAATTGATTTTAGTGAGACTGTTATTGCGTAAACGTGGCCTTATTTAGCCATATAATAGATGCAAATAGTAGCTTCCACTTGCAACTGTCCAAACAAAAAAACAAAAATGCAACACATCAATTTGAACACTGTTCAAGGTAATTCAACGTTAACTCAATATAATGCCGTATGTCCCTCCACGGTCCATCCACGCAACCAACCATCTTGAGCGATGACGCTAACCCTCATAAACATAGGAATCTTCCCCTTTCCGTCATTACAACGCCCCTGACATTTTCACCAACAACAGAACAACAACTTTAAATAGTTGAACATTTATCTGAAGACACCTCGGTCGTCCTGGGTGATGACGAAGATTTGGAAACGTGCCGGGGACAAATTGGCTGTTTTGGAGACGAAGAGAGACTAATGTGGGAGGATGATTCACTCTGACTGACAGAGGCAAGACTGATTCATTCATTAGTGGGGACATTTTGATGAAGAAGTCTGTCAGGAGAGCGGAATAAGGTGGGTTGCCTATGAAATGGGAGAGACAGTTTTTCAGGTTTGATGTCTTCATGGCAACTTGATCCTGTATGGACGGTGTCAGTGTTGATGGATCAGTCGGTTTCTGTGCGTCAGCCTTTCAACAGACAAAAAAGCTTTTGCATAAACAGAAATCAACAATGGGCACTTTTAGACGGAAACAAAGCAGCAAACAGAACAGAGACAGGAACACGTCATCATTCCCTTCTTTGACTCTTTCTCTCAATTTGAGGTCAGATACAACAATACGTGGTAGACACCACACAATTACCATTCAGTCCTAGTCCGAGCTCTGAAACGTTTCCTTTCACAAACTGCATTTCTCCCTTCATTTTATTTTATCATTCAGAACGTAAGAATTGATGGATTATATTTACTTCAGTCGCACAAAAGTCACTGAACAAGTCGAGATATTTCCTGTTGAAGAATAAGAGAAGGAGTTAAGTTTATTTTGAGGTTGGTAGCTTATCAATGTTTCGTATACTGTCAGATTAATAGACAGCCTTGATATTGATATTTAATGACAGAAAGACATAAAGGTAGAGTATATTTTGTCAATGACAAATCCATGCTGGTGGATTTCAAATCAATTTAAAATCTGACATTAGTGAAGAGCAATATTTTTCATCAGCAAAAGTCTGTGTGTAAATACCCCCCCCAAAAATTGTTGATGCAAAGAAATGCATTATTGTTGTTGGGTAAAAATCTAGTTACTCCAGTTAAGGTGGCGTTGTCACATGATTTAATTTGGACTGTGCTGGTTTTTACGCACTTTCGACTAAAAAAAAAAATTTCTGGATAAACTCAAAATTCATCAGCAGGGTTTTTCATGACAGATGGAACATTTTTACCCAACAACAGCAGTGATTGGAAGTTCTGGTGCAGTGTTGAAGAGACAAGTTATTTCCAACACAGAGGTTTACCATCACACATTTGCAATACTTTTTGAGTGTGTCAGTGGAGAAACATGTCGAAGAGAACTCGTCATTGACAAGTGTTTGACAATCCAACCAAAGAATTGGTTGGAGTGTCAAACACCTGCTCCCACAAGGAACATTAGAAAGTCTCACAAATGTGTGACACCAGAGTGTGTTGGAAAAGACACCAGAGAGTAAAGTCTGACCTGTAACCAATGAGATGAAGACTGTGCAGTGACATCAAGTTGTACCAGAACCAGAACTCATTAAGGTGGAAATGTTCAAATGTGATATTTTAAAGACACAGGAGTTTGAGGCAATATTATGTTGGAGGAAAGTGATGCTTTCAGCAGAGAAGTGGTCATCTGTCACGAACATCATCAACTCAGCCTTCTCCAATGGACAGACCCTGAGACTGGTGGACTGATCCTTAAACCCTGTGTCCATGCTGCATTACAACACAGACTTCATGTACTTCACTACCCATTTGTTGCAAAGAACGATGGGTATAACTTTGCGGACAAAGGTACCCACATGGATACCCGTGATGGACAAAGCTATGTTGGACCTCATCACGACAAAAGCAATGTCCTGCCACGGAAAGGATGTGAAACTTGACTGCAGAGGCAGCAACAGAACGGACAGTTTCTATGTCAAACTCAGACTGACAGCTGGATGTTTTCTGGACTGCCATAAATCAGTTTGGAAACCACGTGCACAAGATTGGATTCACATATGGATGGATACAAATGATCCGATTTTTTAAACCTCTGTGAATAAACTCACAGATAAAGGAATCTGGTTTTGAGCAGATGTGGACTTTGTGGAGCCTAAAGCAGATCCTTCGATGGCATCTTTGATTCGTCTCAGAAAGAAGTTTGTTTGAAGGAACCCAGGCCAGATTTACGCCTGTGGACTGAGGCTTGTAGAGGCCGAAGGACCTCCTCGAGAAAGCTCAAGGGTGAAACCAAGCTGTTGATGTTGTGGTTGATGGTGTTTTTTGTTTACCTGAACTAATAAGGTTATATATCTCCATGGTTACAGAGTGCCATTTCTACTTGACAACTGTTACTACTTAGCATTAGACAGAGCTGTTCTTGCTCTGTGTGTGTGGTGTGTGTGTGGACTTTCAACCAGAACGACTGGAAAATTGTTGTCTAAAATTTGTGTGTAGCTCAGGCTCCCAAAGGCTCTGCAGCTCTGAGATCAGCCTTGTGAAGGGAAACAGCTGCATTCAGTGTGACATTTGCCTTTTTATTGAGGACTGTATCCACATTTACCTCACAGAACCAGGAGAGCATTGAGACTGTTGAAGGGTCGACATGGATGGTGTAGAGTTTTGAAGTAAAGCCAGTTTGAAAACACTTGTTATCAGTGAAGGAATTAATGGAATCTTTACGTCGATTTGATGTTTTGGTGGACAAAGTTAGAATCTTTTTTTCTTGTCTATTTGACAAGATAGTCTTTTGCACGAGAAGTTGATATCTTGTTCAGCAAGTTAGTATCTTGTTTGACCAGTTATCCAATCATCCAAGGATGGTTATAATGTGTACAGCAAGGCACCAGCGCTGGCAGGGTTGAGGGTTCAATTTCAGGAACTCAAGATGTCGGTACTCCTGGTGCTGTGAGGGGTTGTGGAGGTAAAGTCTTCAGCCCATTGATAAAAGCTTGGATGAGCTCCCTGAACACAAGGCTGACGTCAGGGCTTGTGTAACATTTGGAAACCCTGTCTTTATCTCTTTTTGTTGAAAAATCTGTTAAGTTAACCAGAGCAAGATTTTCATCAAATTTCTGTGGACGAACGCATTAAAAAAAAAGAGTCTTCTCTCTATCAAAGTTTTTAGACACCGCTGGATTTTGGCCTCATTGAATGTTTTCCATTTTGGCTCTTTGACCAGCTTCACCTGTGGTGTTTGACAAAGTTATTTACTAAAACGTCCGTATGTTGCTTCTATCGTAGGAGCCCCTCCCTCTGTCTAAAGAATGTTGTCATCTCTTCTCTGCTTCCTGTTTGCATGAGGTTTCTGTCGGAGGAGTCGAAGGAAGCAGAGAAGAGATTAGTCTTTAAAGTCCCTTAATATTATGATGATAAAGATGCTAATTATTAGTATGACTAAATTAATAGTGAGTGTGTGTGTGTGTGTGTGGGTGTGTGTGTGTGACCTAACTAAACCAGCCTGTTCTAAAAGTGTGTGAAGATATACTGAATAAAACTGTCAAATCTACCTCCTGTCCGTCTCCGTTCATTATACACACCTGGTGTTCATAATAAAAACAAAACACCTTCACCTGAACAGGAGATTAAACATCATAGACTGATTTTAAAAAATACTCTTCAATATGTTGTCAAAACAATTGTAATTCATTTTTAAATATGAATGTTTATTGATGGAAAAGTAGATACCAATTCAGGGGGAAAAAAGGAAAATTACATGAAGGTCATCATCTTTTATTCATTTTACACAATGAGCTAGCAAAGCATGAAGTTGGAGCAGTAGAGCCATGGGTTAGCATAGCATTAGCTTTTTGCAATAACCTTTGATAATTATCTATGTTTTTCTCTTATCTTTTTAATGCTGAATCCAAACAATCATATAGAACAAATTTACCTGACTGACTTTAACTATCCGCGACACACTTAGCTACATATTTTACACTGAAAGGAAACGAAGCTCCTTATTTGTTTTCATGGCCATTTTAAATATTTTAATAGCTTCAATGAACTATGTTTTCTTTTCTTTATTTGTTTGGGAAAGGCTGCTATTTAGCGCTGCTAGCTAACTCTGCATGTTACAAATATTAATCATCGTTTTGAACTCAAGATGTAGATTAATCATTTCTTTAATTTTCAAAAAGAGGAATTTAATTTTGTAAGATTTATGCGAACCAACAAAATTCTCTCAGCCCTCCCACCCCGCCCTCGGAGTGACAATGACCTTATAAGGTAATGGCTGTAAAACCACACCCAGCCGCCCCTGCAGGTTTGGCAGAGCCGCCCTGTCCGGCAGCCTGAAACTCATTCGCTGAAGCAGCGAGGACAAGAAGAGAAACAGCTCCAGCCTGGCCAACGATTCGCCAACGCACACTCGAGGTCCCGCCCCAAACGGCAGGAAGCAGGAGGGTGTGACCCGCCGGCCCTGGTCGTCAAGGAAACGATCTACAAGGCAGGAAAACATGGAAGTGGTGCGTTCAGGTGCTTTAATGAAAGTTAGATATTTCTCACAAGGTGGTTGTGTTTTACCTGGGTTGAACAGGTCGGGTTTGTCCCAGTGACGTGGGTCGTGGTGAATCGACCACATGTTGACCAGAACACGAGTCCCACGACCAACAGAGTGACCTCCAACACTGCCAGAGAGGGGATTTGAGCAGATGTATAAAGATATGATATGTAGGAATTTTGCAATAAGTATCAACAATGTTCAAACCAGAGAAATATTTCATTTGGTCGACATTGTAAGCGTGAGGAAGGAAGTCAGGTTGATAAACATAAGTGAAGATAAATTCACATTTTAATCCCGAGAGTTTAAAGTAATCTCTGAGCTCTCCTCCCATTGGTAAATGGCAGAATTAACACTGACTGTCCTACAGAGCTGTTGATGGTTTTGTTTTCTGTGAGCGCCCCCTAGTGTCCGAAATTACCAATAAGTTTATTTTCTAGATTCACTGATTCATCGTTTTGTCTCTAATTGTTGTGTTATCTGGCCAATAGTCCAACAGATAATCACAAACATGACAACAAAACAACTAGTCGATTACCAAGATAGCTGCTAGTTAATCAGTTAATTGCTGAATCGTTTTACCTGCTGTCAATCATGGCGGTGTGCGGGATCAGCACCGGGCTCACCGGTCGGATCCTCATGCCCTCGTTGATGACGCAGTCCAGGTACGGCAGGCGGCCGCGGTCGGACACGCACACCTGCCGCTCGCTGCCTACCTGCTCGTCCAGCTCCTTCTGCATGCGCTCCTGCACCTGCAGGGGGCGGGGCATAGTGACCACCAACATGTCACTGTGATTGTTTATAAACAAGAACGAAGAGCAGCCTGGTCACATGACCTCACCTCTGGGTGGTGCAGCAGGTAGGCCAGGATCCACAGCAGCGTGGTGGACGTCGTCTCCACTCCGGCTCCAAAGGCCTCCGCCGCTGTCATCAGGACGTGGTCGTCTGTCATCTTCTCATCCTCCGACCCAGACGACTTCTGACCCCGCCCGCTGTCCATCTTGCCCTTGAGCAAGGCATCGAGGAGGTCACGGGGGTCGCCGTCACTCAGCGATGCCTGGATCACACAAGAGGTACAGATTTGTATGAGGAGCTTTATAAAGTCCAGACTTTTAGATTTTAGATGTGCATAATCACGGGTTTTGTGTCTCTGGAGGAACAAACACCTCGGCTCCTTCATTACCTTGTGCTCCTCCAGTTTGCGTGACAGCAGTCGGTCTCTGACGGTGATACACTCCTTTAGTTTACTGAGACACTTGCTAGGAAACACCTGAGGGTAAACATCAGTCATAGCGATATTTTAGAAAGTGAAGACATGTTAGAAGTTTGGACGTAAATACTGAGGACGTCTTGTCTCGAGGCTTCAGGATGGTTGTACCTTCATCCAGGGGTAAATGTCCACCAGGCCTCCTCTGGTGATCGTCTGCACGATGCCGTCGTTGTAACGCATCACCTCCTGCAGCTCGGCATCACCGTGGCGATAGGTGGCGCTGAACACCAGCATGCACACGACGTTGGTGACGGCCCGGGTCACCGCGGGAGACGGGTCGAAGCCACGCCCACCAGCAGACAGCAGCTCGGCACACAGACCGTCCACTGAGGACAGAACTGAAGAGGGAGACTTTATTTAACTTTAGTGAACCTCAATAATTTGTCTTCATGGTCTGTAAAGTGTTTCACATCTTATTATTATTACTTTTTCACTTTATTTCTCTTGATTCTGTTTTACATTTTCAGCTATAACTCGGTCACTGAGTCTCTGAGGGATCAATAATGTTTTATCTTAATCAAAAGTGAAGAGAAGTGTAGTCATTGTTAAATTGCTTTTATTTATTCAATGTTTTGTCTTTGTTTCTGCACAAACATCCCATAATGCTTTTGTTTTTGTTTTTTTTATATTTCTGAAAAAATCTAATTCTAGAACCAAACTTAAATCGAAATGTTGTTGCACAATAAATATTCAAGCAGCATTTGTTTGTTTGTATGCATGTAAATATTTTGTTTACATGGAAATTAATGATGATTTTATAATTTGCATAATATAATTTTCTATTTTCTATCTGAAAACCAGCTTCAACCTACTCAGGTAAACACACACAAACACACACACACACACACACACACACACACACGCTCTCTTTTGTTCAGGTTTTACATCTCTATGAAACAAGAATCTATCAAAACAACATTTAAAATTCAATTTAAATTAATCATAGCTGAATCATTAAAAAGGTACAAAAAAAAGAAAACCCAAACCTGTTATTATTATTAAAGTTAAGTGATCCATGATCCGTTAATGATCTGTTGAAGTTGTAGATTTTGATTTTCTGACTTAATTTACACCTTGAATCTGTTTTCTGTACCTTTAAAGTCTAAATGAAGGGAAACTAAACATTGGTGGTTTGCAGGTCATCGTTAATTATCTGCTACATCTCATTAATATTCTAAAATCAATGTTTCTGTCAGAGATAAAGATCATTAAACACTCTGAACACGACGATGTACTGACGACAGAGCTGCAGCTGAGGAACAGGATGGAAACAAACACGTTTTATTAACGCTAATTAAATAACGTAGTTAAAGAAAGATTGATTAAGATTAATCAGTGTGTTCTGTTCTCTTTAACGACCTCTATTCTATAATTCAAGAGCTCCGATCAATAACTCGTCCACACAGATATATCTCCCTCTGTCAGCTGCCGGGCTCTGTGGTTGTACTGGATCATAAATGTTTTAGATGTTGGTTGTTTTAGTTTGACGGTTCTGATCCGACAGAGTACAGTACGGCCGGGTGAGGAGAGCTGGACTCTGTGTTTACATCCTCAATCCTTCTCAGTCAACATGTGCTGCGTATTTATCTATATTTGAAGATCAATAACTGTCAATAAGTTCTGTAATCTGTGCAGCAGGATGGAGTTTATGTGCTGTATAGTGACGAGACAGGTCAGAACCAGAACCAGCACCTGTGAGTGGGACGGGTGTTGGTGAAGATAGTGTTGTGGGTTGTTATCTCGCTTTCTATTGATTGATCAGCCAGAGAATGGATCTGTATAATGATTGATTGCTGATCAGTACCGATGTCCTGCAGCCGGCTGCTTCCTTCTCCGAACAGAGTGAAGGAGTTGTGGACGAGGCGGCGGTGCGACTTCCAGAGAGGAGAGTAGTCGGAGAACGCGATGTCTTTCCCTCCTCTGGTCAGCAGGTCGGTCGTCACCTGCACACAAACACAGTCTATCAAAAACTATTGATTATCAAAGCAGTTACCAATCACCTGAACGTATTGATCACCATCTGACTCTCACCATGCTCGGCCGCCCGGCGAAGTCCCGCCCCCTCTGCAGCAGGACCTCTCTGGCATGTTGATGGTCGTTGATCACCAGAGTGTAGTGAGGCCCGAGGAACAGGGCGAACAGAGGCCCGTACCTGAGGCCCAGAACGGGTCAGAACACCTCAACTAGTTAATAGATGATGCTGTTATTGTTTTATAGCAGCAGTTGGACGAACAGGGAAAAGACAAGACTAGAAAAGACAAGAATACTTCTTATTCATTGACCTTCACTTCTTTAGAACAAGTGTTTCAAACACTAACAAGTTATTTTGATTATTAAAAAGTTCCTCCAGAAAACAAACTAACAAAAACAAATTCAAAGTATCAAAAGTTCTTCTTAGCTTTAACAAGTTCCTCCAAATAAAAAGCAGTAACATGAACTCAAATATTAAGTCTATGATCGGATCTTCAGGAGCTTCCCGTCCCCTCTCCTCCTCCTCCAGGACCAGAACCATGAAACCCTAGAGGAGGAGGCTCGGTTCTCACCTGTGGCCCAGCTGGGTGAAGAGCAGGTGAGGAGGGAGGCCTCCTCCCAGCCAGGGCAGGCTGCCCAGGACCGGGAGCCGGGGCAGGCAGGGGATGGAGGGCCGAGGTCCAGATCCAGGACCGGACCGGGGTTTGATCAGGAAGAAGAGGAGTGCTGCGACTGTGAAGAGGAGGAGGAGGAAGGCTGGAGGGAGAGGAGAGAGGAGGGCAGACAGAGAGGAGAGGAGCTGAGAGGACATGGTGCTGATGGAGTGCAGACGGAGGACGAGCCGCCGGGTTTTAAACCCTCAGACACACCGAGACCTTGGAGAGGTCAGAGGTCAGGTGTGTGTGTGTGTGTGTGTGTTGTTATTGCTGAGGTGTGTGTGTGTGTGTGTGTGTGTGTGTGTGTGTGTGTGTGTGTGTGTGTGTGTGTGTGTTGTTATTGCTGAGGTGTGTGTGTGTGTGTGTCCTCACCCTGACCGTGTGTGTGTTTATCTCGGTCGTCCAGCCTTGATGTTATCAGGCTGCGTGTCACCGGCTGCCATGGCAACCTTAAAGGAGACGGCTGCCATGTTAGTCTCCAGGATCAGAGACGACCCCTTAATGACATCACTATGACATCATCAGGGTCATTCTCTCCCTTCTGTTTAAAGGAGCAGTTCACCATGAAAGTATAAACTCGGTCCTCGTCTCCATGTTGAAGTTTCCTCCAAGTCCACAAAACATTTCTGGACTTTTCATTGTTTGAAGAACTTTTCAATGAAGTTGATTCTCTTGAGCAGCATCTAGTGGACATCAGAGGATTCTGTGTGTCATTAACTTCATCATGATCCTCCATGTTTTCAGATGTTGTGATGGTCTGTACCTGTAAATCCTGTAGCGTCTGTAGTCGACTCTGTGAAGTCAGACTGCCTCGAGTGACGTCAGCTGCATCAATCGAGGAGTTTGAAACTGAAACAAATGTGCTGGTGTTGAGTCAGGAAGAAGGGATCTGAGCAGACATCTGCTACCTGCATCGAGCTGGCTGCAGCTATGATGCATTGTGGGTAACGTAGGCAGCAGCAGGTTTGGACGGAGAGGAATATGTGCAATAATTAAAAAAAGAGGATATTTTTGGCTCTGATGCATCAACGAGTCTGACGAGCTGCAGGACTCCTGCAACCAGCTGACCGCCAGTGAGTCAGTCTGAGGACGACACACTGAAGGACACACACACACACTGATGTAGCTGTGTGTGTGTATGTATGGTCTCTAACAGGTGGAGGGAACAGGAGGCAGCTCGGCGCCATGGCAACAGCCTCTCTTACCTCGCACGTTCACATTCTTCCATCATACTTGCGTCCTGATCGTCCGCTCACTCGTCTGATTGGTCACATGGTTATTTCTGTCCGTCAGGGTGCGTCAGCAGCACTTGAACCCGGCCACTGTGGATGATGTCCTCAAAATTAACAACAATATTAATATACAACTGTTGATGCTGGAAGACTGGAAGCTGCAGTTCCTCCACTGGCCACTAGATGCTGCTCAACAACACTGGTGTCTTGAAGTTAAGAGGAAAACCTCTGATGTCTCCTGTTTCTTCTTGTTCTTCATTTGTTTCTTCTGGTGTGGAGATTTTAAATCAGCTGATCCGTCGGCTTTTATCGATTGAAAACCTTAAACATGATGTTTTTGCTCTGTGGACGGAAAAATACTGATCAGTCGGTCCGATGTGTTTGTTCAGCCGGAGCAGAACTAACTGTGGTGACTCTTCTTGAAGCGCCTCATCAGGTCCACAGGTTAATTCACCTGCACACCTGATGAAATTTAACACTCCTAAATCCTCCACAAGTTAATAAACGTAGATGCTGTCGTGACACCGTACACAAACCTTATTCTGTTCATCTTTTTATTCTATGTCCTCATTGTTGTGGTCATTTTCCACCTGTTGTATCAAATATGCTGAATATCTGAGCTAAGAAAGATAATCAGTCGACACACAGTATACAGTATGTACATACATGGAAGTATCATTCATACATCTAGTCTAGTTTTTCTTGTACTTTTGACACTAAAGGTCGTATTTGTGAGAAAATGTGATTTTTGAGTCTCCCACTTCTTCAAAAACTGACTCTTTGGGATGTCGATCAACCTCGTCTTCAACAAAGCATCAGCTTTTGACGAGTTTGGAACAAGACTTTGTATTTTCTTACAAATAGGACCTTTAATTTATTTGTCATTTTACAACACAGGGTCGTACAACGGAGTGCAAGTTGTTGTTGCTTTGTCCTAAATAAGAAAATATTGTTTTTATGGTGGAGTGTTGCTGAAGACTTCAGGCGTATCTCTGAGGAGAGAAGCTGCTCTGTAGTTTGAATCTTCTGCCATGTGGCAGCTCGACTGATGTTTCCATCAGGATATTTTCTGTTGCTCTTCTGTAAAAGTTGACAAGAACGCAGCTCTAGATTTTAGCCCTCAAGTTTCCTCATAATGTCGAGCCTTTTCTCTGCTTTTAAAAACTTTTTATTTAAACTGAGAGGTCTGATTAAAAGAACACTTTAAAAATTCAAAGTTGATTTGTCATTTTACAACACAGGGTTGTACAATTAAATGCAAGTTTTAGTCCTTTTATCCTATGAAATAAAAGATGTATCCTGTATCAGAGTGCTGAGGATGAGTTGAGGAGCATCACAGTCTGAGGAGCGAAGCTGCTGTCAGTCAGGATCTCCTGCAACATGGCAGCACAGTGAACAGACTGCAGCTGGTGGCTGCAGCAACTGATATCTGGAGTAAAACTGCTCTATTCCTATATTCTAGTAATTATATTGTGTATTCTACTTCCTCTACCACGAGTTGTTTGTCTTGTTCTCCGACCAGGAGGGAACATTTATTTGACACAATACATCGTGTCGATGACGGAAACACAGTGTCTCAGAAGATTTTCCTAATGTGGCCGCGTCATTCTTTAGATTGTCTAAGTTTGATGTAGACAAACTGCATGTAAACGCTGATGTGCCATTAGTGTACATCATCACGTTGTGCAGTCGAATGAAGCAGAATCTCTTGAATGTGTCCTTCAGTCCAGTAGCATAGAGGAGCTGATGCACTAAACAGACTGCTACACATGTACAATGAAGATAAACCCGCAGCTTCTATTTCTGCCCTCCTTTTTATATAACATCTCCCGTCTCCATGGCGACAGCAGCTGAACATTGATGTGCAGGATGTCACATGTGGGCCAGTAACATGTAATAATCGCTCTCTCTCTCTCTGAGTCTCTGTTCTGTCCTTATGTCTCTCGCCCTCTCTGCAGCACTGCAGCGCTGTCCCTGGTGCTGAAGCTGAGAGTGCGACACAAACACCAGACTCAGCGCCGGTTTCTGCACACAGACCATCAGATCTGGATCACAGCGGCATGTGATGACTGATCGGCCGTTGTGTAATTCAGCCATGACAGTCTCGTGTTTCATCCTGCAACAGCAACATTTAATGAAGACGAAACCTCAAATCAAACAGGTGTTAATGCAACAACATGCAGATTGGATCGTTGTCAGGCCTGATGTGGCTGTTTCAGACAGCTGTTCTCAAATCCAGCCCTCTGACACGGCAGGTTAGCTCTACTGATACATGTGTTAATATGTGGGTTGTTATATTTGCCGAATTGTAGATGGGAATGTAAAGTTTCAGAAAACACCTCGACTTGTAAGATGTGAGTTAATATGTGCCGAGTGGGGATGAAGAGGAGTAAAGTTGGTGTTTTTGTGAATGGGATCTGGAGCGGCACAGATCTCCATCCTGTGTGAACCCGGGCTGGTTGTATAATCTCTCGGTTGCCGCAGTGAAGGAAACCCCGCTCTCCTCTCGGCTCGACGTCGCTCTCCCGCCTGTCCTTTTATGGTATGGGGATACCCGCCGTCACAGCCGGATGCGGCCCATGTTTGGGCTGCTACGAAGCTCGCGGCGGGGGGAATCCCTCGCGCCGGTGCAGACCAATAAGGCCGGGCCGGGAGTTACCTAGGAGACGGAGAGTATAAAACGGGCAGCTCGCGGAGGGAGCCCAGCATCCTCAGCATCCTCAGCAGCACCGAGCGGACTAACGGAGCGCAGCGCGGGCTCACGGATTAATAACGGGATTATAACCTGACAGCGCGAGGGGATTCCCCGAGACACCCGCAACTCTTCACGCAATGCTTCTGGAGCGCGACGACAGCTTCATGTCTGAGTTCGAGGACGCGTGCAGCGCCTGGGTGGACAGTGTGGGCTCGAGCCCCAGCGACGGAGCCGACAGTGACGTAGGATCACCTTTCTGTCAAGGTAAGAGCAGCAGCAGCGGGTCGATGTGGTTTATTGATTCATGTGTGATTACACTGATTATCACTGATAGTTTGATCATATTGATTGTATGAGTGCAGCTGAGGACATTATGCAACAACAATAACACCTCCTCCCCCTCCTCCCTCTCTCTCCTCAGTCTTCTCTCCAGGCACCGACGCCTCTGACTCAGACTTCTTCTCCGACTTCAGTGACTGCTCCTCGGACACGCTCTCTCCCTCCCTCGGCTACACCGGCAGCTTCTTCACCGAGCCGGAGCCGGTCCCTGCCGCCGCCGCCGCCGCGGGGCTCAGCAGCACCGCGGACGCGATCCTCAACATGATCACGGAGATCGTCGGGATCTGCACCGAGATGGAACAGCAGAGCGACACCGGCTCCCTGCGGGAGTCCAGCCCGGCCCCTGCAGCGCCCTCCCCGGTTGCAGCCTCCGCCTCAGCCCCGCTCTTCGCTCCGGCTGCGGACTCCAGCCTCCCTCCCCCTCTGGCCGCAGCCCAGCAGCCGCCCCCCGCCGCCGGGTGTCCGCCGGTGGTGGTGAAGAGCGAGTTTGTGAGCTCCAGCTGCAGCAGCGGGTGTGGACACTCTTCAGTGGCCGGGAACGATGCTCTGTTCCTGGCCAGCGCCGACTCTCTCCTCCCGCTGTCCGCTCTGGAGCAACAGGTGGATGTGGCGGAGTTCATCGACTCTCTGCTGAGCTCCGAGGCCGGCCAGAGCGAGCTGAAGGCCGGCTGCGAGGTGAAGCAGGAGCCGCTGGGGCTGGAGGACTGGCTGAAGAGCCTGGCGGCCCCGGGCACCGGGGGGGACCCCGGCAGCTACGTCATCAGCAGGCCGGTAGTGAAGACGGAGCTCGTGCAGAGCGGGAGCAGCCCTCTCTTTCCCCCCTCCACCCTCCCCTCCACCCTGGACTCGCACCTGCTCTCCTCCCTCCTGCAGGGCGCGTTCCCGATAGTCAACATCAGCAACGTGCACGCGACAGCAGCTCCAAAGGCGTCTCGCGGGGGCAGGAGAGCTCCCGCGCGCAGCGGGCCGAAGGTGAAGCCGTTCCCGTGCAGCGTGCAGGGCTGCGAGCGCCGCTTCTCGCGCTCCGACGAGCTCAACAGGCACGTGCGCATCCACACGGGACAGAAGCCCTTCCAGTGCGCCATCTGCGCGCGCAGCTTCAGCCGCAGCGACCACCTGACCACGCACACGCGCACGCACACCGGGGAGAAGCCCTTCTCCTGCGACGTGTGCGGCAAGCGCTTCGCGCGCAGCGACGAGAGGAAGAGGCACGGGCGCGTGCACGTGAAGCAGCAGCTGCGCGCGCAGATGATGGCCGCCTACTCTCTGGCCCTGAACGCGCCCGGCGTGTGAGCGGCGGCGCTGATTGGCCGCTGAGGCTGTTGTGGAAAACAGTTGAAGTTCAGGATTTGAACCGTTAACCGGAAACGTCGAAGAGACGTTTCATGTGACGTCACACTGAAGGTGTTTAGAGAGGACTTTAAAGTCCCGCCGTGGCTCCTCTCAGGGCGCATGCGCAGCGACGGTGCGGTGGGAGCTGAGGAAGAGGAGGCGGAGATGAAGAGCAGCCGCTCTGGACTCTGATTGGCTGCCTGCGGTCACGTGAGCAGCTGTGGACTTTAAAGGAGCAGTCCGTCAAACTGAAGGATGTAAAATAATGTTTCAGACTTTCTGCATGAGGACGTGACAGTGACGAACGTGCGTGGTGACGTCAGAATGTCGTGCTTCTGTTGACTCAGATCTTTTTATGTGAATTTCTATGTTTGTATCATATCTCTATTTTTCTATGCTCGGCCTTGTTTCTATCAGAGTGTGTATATTTGTAGAGGAGCCACATTTCTACGGCTCGGCGATGTGCAATGATGTCACTTTTCTATGACCAGCACACAGATGCATTGTGGGATACGTGTCCTGGTGTCTGCAGTGTACAGATGAACACAGCAGCTCGGTGTGAGCTGACTCTGAGTAGCACACATGGCTGTGCACGTTAATGTTCCGTCGTTGTGCATGGATCAATAAACAAACAAACAAACAAACAAACAAACAACATGGAGTCTCTGTCCCTCAGCTTCATCACCTCCATCATCACCGAGCATCGCCTGCTCCTCTCATCAACAGGCTGCTGTTGCCAGGCAACAAGTGGACCAGGAGTTTGTTCAAGGTCGTGTTGCCATGGTAACAGCAGCTTCACTCCCGCATCACTTCAGTCTGATGATCTCTTCATCATCAACAAGGGCCTGACAGGAAATGTAATCGAGTAGCACGAGTACGAGTACACAATACAAACCAACATTTGACTGATTATCAGATCATTACTGCGGCTCTGATGCAGCATGTAATCAGTAAAGTAACTAGTAACCAAAGTTATCAAATACATGTACGGGAGTAAAAAGTACAATATTGTCTCCAACATAGTAGAGTCAAAGAATAGAGTAACAGAAAATGGAAATACTCAAGTTAAGTACAAGTTGGTCGATACTGCATGTAATTAAATGTACTTAGTTACATTCCATCACTGTTTTAAAAACTAACCATAAACATCTGGGGTTAAATATTACTCTGGTAAGAGTTCAAGTCTCTCACATGAAGAGTACTCAAGTAGAAGTCTTAAAGTATCTGATATTAAATGAACTTAACTATTTAATCGACAAGTAAAAGTGAATGATATGTAAATCAGTTAATTAACCAGATGCGCTGCTGTGGCTCTGATGCAGCATGTAATCTATTACCTACCTCTAGTAATCAGATGCATGTAGTGTAGTAAATAGTACAATATGGACAGGAAGTATAAAGTAATCGAAAATGGAAATACTCAAGTAAAAGAAGGCAATAGTACTGTACATGAGTAAATGTACTCAGTTACATTTAATCACTGTACAGAACACACACCTGTCCAACTCTCCACAGGCTGCTGGCGCCCTCAGGTGGTCATGAGGCAGCACTACACCTGTATGACAAGCTTTCACCTGATGAAGTGATGAAATGTAACTAAGTACTGTTCACATTCAAAGTATTTGTACTCTATTTGAGTACTGAGTATGTCTAATTACACTTCTACTCCAGAGGCAAATATTATACTTTTAATTCTACTACAGATTACTAATATAACTAAGTACTTTTACTCACTGTTCTGTATTTGAGCACATTCAATATCAGACACTTTAATACTTTTACTCGAGTACTATTCATACAGAGTACTTTCACTTTGACCAAAGTAATAATTGAACACCGTATCTTTACTTTTACTTGAGTATGACTTTGATTTTGCAGCACTACATTTACTTTAAAGTATTTGTACTTTTACTCCACTTCATCAGTGTGACAGCTTTAGTTACTCGTTACTCGTTCAGATTACAGTACTGTGTGGTAACAGTAACTTTTCATGTGTTTATTATGTTTGTTAACTCCTGGCCCCGCCCCCTGTCACATGCCCCGCCCCCTCATCTGCTTTAACATCAGGACTGACACGTCACGCGGCGTTTACGTCAGCAGCGGCAGCAGCACGCGGCGGCGGCGGCTTGACAGCGAGGGGAGGGGCCGCGCACACACACACACACACACACACACACACACACACAGAGGAGGCGCCGCTGCTCCCGCACCAGACCGTCGGTACCGGATCGATCCGCCGCACGAGGACGGAACGAATACTTGAGCGGGAGGCGGGAAACCATGGCAACGGATTTGATAATGAGCTGAGTGACAGATGGACGTTTGAACAGGTAAGAGTTAAATTACCGGACAGACTGAAGATGTTTACAGCCGACAGCACCGACAGCATGAACACACGGGGTTCTGCGGGACCAGAACTCTCTCAGCTTCAGTGTTTGCATCTTAAATGTGGTTTTACTCTGACCCAGATGTTCCGGGTTTCAAACTAGCTGGATCCAGTTGATGAATTCACGTCGGTTGGTTTGATGTTGATCTGCTCACTGAATCACTGCACTGTAAAAACTGTTTCACTGAAGAGTTACAATTCAGATACAGATCATCTTCATTAAACTGTTGGAGGCTTAAAATGATTTAAGACAAATTAATTAACACAGAGAGCTGTTAAAATGCAATGTAATCCTTTAATCTGTGCCAGATGTGAAGATTAATAAACTAAATCACCACTATTAAATATTCTAACTAACCACAAGTTGACAAGTCCTCCATTTTAAACAGTAGAAGACCCGACGATTTCCAATCTGACTCACATGCTAACTCAATTTAGCTCAAATTGACTGAACCAGGAGCAAACTAGCAACTTGCTAGCATGGCTCCACCTACCAGCGCCTCTAAATATCACCAATTAACATCACGTTAGTTTGAAACGTCCAAAAAATGAGGTAAATGAACGCTAACATGTCAAACTACCTTTTTTTTTGGCTGGTAGCAGTAGCTAGCTTCCTGGTGTCTCCTCTAGCTGTCAGCTAACGTCGAGAAACAGTCAAAACAGATCCGTCACGTTGCTTTTTTCACACTTGGACAAAACAAACAATATGTTTTGTGTAAATTAGTGAGCTTTAGCGCTCTTTCTAAGTAGAGTTAGCAAGATTTCCAATTAGGCGCCTAGCTAACACCGAGCTAGTTAGCTGCTGGTGGTAGCTTCCTAGTTTAACTATTTTAATTTGATGATGTCATGAAGTAGCATGGGGTCACAATCTGTTTTTTATTTTTATTTTTTAACATTTTAATGCTGAAATGTTTTAGATTTAGGAACACTTATTGACTTATTAGCTGACGGTTTAGTAGTTTGGGTTAAACTCAGTAGTTCATTAAGGTTAGAGGACATTTGTTGTTTACAGTTACAATAATAATGACAATACTAACACACTGTATGCATCAGGTGTATTGTTTCATGTTCACTGTCTTAGTTTAGCATGTTAGCATGCTAATATTTGGTAATGAGCACTTATCAGAAACTAGCACTGAGGCTTCTGAGCATTTCACTCATTAGGACCTGATGATGGTTCATCAGATGTGAGAACCATCTCACAGCTTCTGAGATATTTCAGACGCCATTTTAAGTTGATTTGTGAACACAGAACATTTGTAGTTCAGAACTCCATTTAAAAAAATGTCGATTTAGCGTTCTGAGGGTTGAAAGAGGTCAACACGGACGGAGAGACGGAGGCAGAGAGAGGTGGAGTCCACGCCACGGACGTTTCTTTCTTCCTGCTCATCCATCCATACGCAAATTCCTCTACATGGGGTTGACCAGAGGACACACACACACACACACACACACACACACACTCAGACTGCACACACCCAGTGCATCATCCCAAGTGTGTGTTTTCATATTTACCCTGTGTCAGCCACACACACACACACACACAGTCAGTGGGGTGGAAGATGCATGCTTCACATAGCGATTAGCCTCATCGACGCACACACACACGTCCTACTAATGTCAAATCCTACAGGCGTGTGTGTGTGTCTGTGTGTGTGTGTGGTGTGTGATATTTAAACAGGACAGGCTCATCGGTGAGGCGTGACTCACACACACACACACACACACACACACACATTTTGTCGATGCTTTGCTGTTTTTTAATCTACAGATTTCAGTCTCATTAAATCTTTATCTCAACAAAATCAATTATGCAGCACACACACTCTCTCACACACACACACACACACACACACACACACACACACTGACCCAGTTTTTACTCAGGTTTACTTCTTCTTGAGTGTGTGTGTGTGTGTGTGTGTGTGTGTGTGTGTGTCGTGGTCCTCCCGTCTCCTCCTGCTGCAGTGTTTCTATTGTTTCCTCAGCTGCTCCTGTTTCATCTTCCAGGTCTGCAGCTCCCCGGTGAACCATGTCTTCCATCTCTTCCTCCTCCTCCTCCTCC
>OZ023170.1:27405158-27514802 GCA_963678695.2 Diplodus puntazzo
GTGTGTGTCCTGTCTCAGGGGCAGCGTGGAGTCGGGGGTGGAGGCTCTGCTGCGGTCAGCAGGTGGCAGTCTGCTCCACCTGTCCGTCTCTCAGTGTCCTCACATCCTCACTGACAGGACGCTGTGGCTCGCCAGCTGCTACTGCAGGAACCTGCACACGCTCACATACAGGTGAGTCTGTGCACCTGTCTGTCTGTCTGTACACCTGTCTGTCTGTCTCTTACCTGACTGTCTACCTGTCTGTCTGCAGGAGTTCATCAGATCCTCTGGGTCAGGAGGTTCTGTGGGCTCTGGGTGCAGGCTGCAGGAGCATCAGCAGCCTGCAGGTGGCTCCAGCTCACCCCTGGTCAGTGCACACACACACACACACACACACACACACACACACACACACACACACAGTGTGTTATCTGTATCTGGTCTCTCTGTATTTCTTTCTTTCCGTCTTTAACGACGTTCAGCCAACAACCCACTCGTTTTGGGAACCGGTGCCTGCAGACGATTGGTCGATGCTGGCCACACCTCCGCTCGCTCAGTGTGGGCGGGGCCGGCTGTGGGACTCAGGGATTGGTTGCTTTAGGTGAGTCACAGCTGGATGGCTTTGTTTTTTAAAATGACGTTTGTTGCAATTATATAAAGACGACAGCTGACTGCTGCTAGAGTCACAACGAGCATGATGGTTTGATGTTTTAAACAGAATTAAACCCAAGTTTGAAAGAATGCGACATACGATGATTAATAAATCACTGTCAGAGTTAATACATGTTGCGTTATTGTGTGTGTGCGTGTGTGTGTGCAGTGCGGAGCTGCTCTCAGCTGCAGGTGTTGGAGTTGGAGCGTATCACCGACCTCGGCCTGCAGGTGGCGACAGAGCTGTGTGCAGCAGGACTGAGGAGTCTGCAGACGCTGATCCTGACACACACTCCCGTCAGCGGCCAGGCCGTCCTGCACTTCCACAGTGAGATACACCTATGAACACACACACACACACACACACACACACACACACACACACACACACACACCACACACACACACACACACACACACACACACACACACACAGGGTTATTATGGGATGGACGTGGTTATCAGAGCTGGTTGCTGTGTGTCTGCAGGTGTGTGTGACAACATCTCGTCCATCGTCGTCGACGTCTCCGTGTCGGATTACTTTGAAGAACCCGACACTCAGGAGGCTCGACGTCTGTTTGGAGACATCGTCAACACGCTGAACGTAAGTGTGTGTGTGTTACAGCTAAATCCTGGTCTCTGATTGGCTGGCAGTCGTCTCTTAAAGAAACAGTTCACCCAAAAATGTAATCATGTAATGAGTCACGTTCTTCCAAGAGTTATAAAGTCTGTTTCTTCTCTTTCAGGTTCTTCAGAAGCGTCCTGGACTTTGTGATGTGTTGCAGGTTAAAGCTGAAGGATTCTGCTGAAACAAACCGGTCCCTGAGTCACCAGAACCTGGACCCAGAGTTCATAAAATGTGGGAAACATGAACTCTTCTGACTGACCGTTAAGGTGGAATCAAACACGTCAAACACATCGTTGTCAGAACTCTTCCAGGAGCAGGTCTAGAATCAGACCTGAGTCCGGTCCAAACCTTCCATCCTTCCTCTCTTAAATCCTTTAACTTAAACACAAACTTTACTTCAATGTGTCACAAACCTTTTTTTTATTCCACGTTTAATTCTTATTTTATTGCACTGCACAGAAACCTGAATCTTCCTGAACACAAACGTTTATCTTTAGTCTCTTTTTTCTACCGTTAGATTCTGTTTTTACTGTATTTTTTGACAAAACCTGAAGAAAACCTTTATTCTCCTCCTTTAAATCACCCTCATCTCCACTTTTAAACCTTTATCTCGAGCTTTACTATCCACCCACTCATCCTGTGTGAAGATGATGGTCCAGTCGTTGGTTTTAGCACCAGTGATGTTTGAAAAGCCATAATTCTCCTGCTGGACCTGAAGATCCATCGTTCTTCAGCTCCACACGAGAAATAAGCACAAGCACACGTACGCACAAAAGTATTTGCACAAGATTCACCGACTCATACGCCAAAGACATCAATCAATCAGCCAATCAGTCGATCAGCCAATCAGATGTGTCGGAGTCATCATGTGTCTTAAAGGTGCTTCATGTGTCGTTTACCACCAATAAATCATCTTCTCAACAGCTGAGACGACTTCCGTGTCATTAATGATCCGACAGAACAGAGAGGCCGCTGTGTGTGTGTGTGTGTGTGTGTGTGTGTGTGTGTGTGTGAGATAAAACAGGCTGCAGGACGAAGGTCAAGTTCAAGGGTCGTCCTGAGCTGAGTGTGTGTGTGTGTGTGTGTGTGAACCTGTGGCGATGAACGAGTGTGTGATGACGGGTGGAAGCTTGTAAACGATGAGTGTCTGTTTCACCTGGAGGAGTTAAAGAGTGTGTGTGTGTGTGTGTGTGTTGTAACCATGGTTTTTCACAGACGGAGAACGCTGCCTCGCTACCTGCTGCTGTCGGCCATGTTGGCTCTAATCTTCTTCCTCAGCTCCTTCTGGCTACGTGAGTGTTCTCCCACGCTGTCGGCCATCTTGGCTCCTCCTCTGTCACAGTGAACGACTCAGTTACTCTTAAAGGGCCGGTACAGTTTATGTTCTGTGTGTGTGTTCTCATGTATCCTCTGTAACATGTTGTGTGTATTTAATGCTAACAGGTTTTGTTTGTGTCTCTGCAGCTCAGGGCGGAGTCGGAGACTGCGGCAGCGTCTGGCAGCCATGTTTGAGTTTTAACCAACAGGTGAGTACCACACACACGTTCGTGCGTCTTACTTTAACATCTTTATCTTTAAATATTATTTTTGCACCCTGAAACAGACGTTTCCTTTGTCGTCACTTTTTCCAACAACATCTTCACCATGAACAGAGATACAAGTAAAAGTACACAGATGAACTCTTGTTACTTCATTTACATGAACAGAAAGTCATTTTAAATGTTGAACTGAATCTCAGAACATTAAACTGCAGTGAGACACAGACTGACATCACTGATTTATCGACGCTGTAGATGAAGAAACTGATAAACTGTGTCACAACTTTTCATTTCCTTCAGCCTGAGGCTCAGCTGGCCCCTGAGGGCTGGGCGGAGCCTGATGGAGCCCCGCCCCTCCTCCAGGAGTGTCCTGGCCAATCGTTTCAGGCCCGCCGTCTGCTGCAGTATTTAAAGTCCAGCCTCTCCGACGCCGACGACGTCCTGCTGGAGCCGTACCTGCAGAGCTGGGATCAGCTGCTCAAGTACGCACACGAGCCAAAACTACCTTTTTAAAGGAAGCAGCTGGTTAGCTTAGCTTAGCATAAAGACTGGAAACGGGTGGAAACAGCTAGCATGGTTCTGTCTAACAGTTAAAAACAATCATCTAGATTGGAACTCACCACTGGAGTTTTTGTTTGTTAACTTGTACGGGCTTTAGAGGTGATGGTGTCATACTGAGAAATATCTATCAGTTATGCTCAGCTTAGCTAAGCTAGCTGCTGGTGTCCACCTAAAAAAACTGTTGACAAGAAGGTAAAATTTCAAAGTGCTGAGCTTCAGCTTGAAATATGTTTAATTTAAGAAATTTGTTTTGGAATACTTTTGATGAATGTCGCTCGACAGGAATTAAATATTTTCAAATGGAAAAATTAGACTTGGAGAAAAGTTCTCCTGCCAAAACTAAAACTAAACAAAGTTGTAGATTTGTACAGATCACAACAGCAGAAACATGATTTATGATTCTCAGATTTTTTTTTTCCTCTTTCAGTTTCATGGAGTCTCTCGGGACGATGGTCAGCTTCTTCTCTCAGAAGGTGAAGGAAAAGGTCGTTCTGATACGAGAGCTGTCGCTCAAACGCAGCGCTGAGGCTCATGGGAAACGTGGTCCACGTGATCACTCTGGGCTACAAACTCCAGAGTCGTTTGGACTGAAAACTGGGGTGAGGAGAGTCACAAACAAACGTCTGGATGCTGTGAAATGATCTGATCTGCTGCTGATCTTCTTGATTCTCCTCTTGAGGCGTATCGCTCGGTCCGATCCATGGTGGAGGCGGAGCTAATGGAGGGCGCGGTCGACTTCTCCCGCCGCACAGATTCTGGCTGCCGGACGCTGCTGCGGCTGCATCGATCTCTGCTGTGGTTGAAGCTGATGTTGGAGGGTTTGGCTGAAGGGCCGGACGCAGACGGACGATACAAAACACCTGGAGAGCTGAGCAGGTAAATACAGAGAGACCGCGGTGTGTTCAAGGACCTGTCACACTGTTGGGCTAAAGCTAACTGGTCCTAGGTGATGATGTCATGCTAACAGACTGAGGCTGGATGTTTGAAGTCTGTTTGTTGCACCTGTAAACATGAGCGACATTATATTTCCATGATCGATTCTGTCACCATCACTGAGTCATTTTCATGTTCTTCCCTCAGAGACGCCTACAGGGTGGCGTTGGCGCCGCACCACCCCTGGCTGCTCCGTCAGGCCGCAGAGTTCGTCTTCCACGCTCTCCCCGACAGACGCTTCTTCCTGCAGCTGGTGTGCGTGCAGAGCCAGCGGGAGGCGGCGCCCGTCCTGCGCGTCATCATCCACGCCCTGACGCTCGTCCACGCACAAACTCAGAGGATCCTGGCCGAGCACGACATGCTGGAGCTGCCCTGACGACGCACCTCCACACCGAACGTACGTATGAACACTTCCTGTCGCTCTGTTCAACGATCAACACAACACCGGCTTGTTTCTGTCACAGAATGTGTTTATTTTGGTCACGTTTACAGCAAACAGGCAGACTCACATCAGTCACAGTAACGTACGTTAAGATCTTCATTTAGCTGCAGAAGTCAAAATGTAAAACAGATATTTGTTGTTTGAAGTTAAAGAATACATGTTCATGAAATCATGCACTTTAAGGCACCACATGCTGCATTCAGGAACTCCTGGGATTTGGGAGTTTTCTCATGTCACATAAAAAAAAGTCATAAAATGGCTCCATACAGCTCGTTAGCTGTGATCAGTTTAGCTGCTAAGCTACAAGCGTTAGCACGCTGTTTACACCCTTCAGACAGGATGCTAACATGCCTGCTAACAAGTGAAGATTCAGCTTAAAGACGAGCTGCGAGGAGCCTTTTTGTAAGTTTTAAAACAATCATTAATTGGCTGTTGTCGGCTGGAGGGAGGGCACAGAAGCTCCTTCTAGTGTAAATACAGACCTGGATTACAGCAGACTTGTTTTAAAACAAGTCCTCAGATATTTCAGTTGTTTCAGAGAACGTTTATTAGGTGAATTGTTCCTTTAAAGATTGATTACATCCAAACTACTTTGAGAAAATGTTCCATTTCCCACTTTCCCTGAACGCAACATTAGAAAACACAGCTGGGGCCAGATGAGTAAACGATGTGTACACACAAAAGTAAAAGTATTTTGGTAAAGCAGCTTCATAAACCTGCAGGAAACCTCCGTCTGCATGTTTCTGTCTGCGCACAGTTTCAAACATCTGTTCCTGCTTTGATGGCCACAGTGAAACGAGCATTAACAAACAAACGAGTGGAATCAACACTGTAAGAAAAGAAGTAAGACTGTAGGAAACGTATGGCTGTACAGTTTCAGCTGCAGAGTTCACCTGAGCTCTGAGCAGTAAAAACAACGTGAACGACTCGACTCAGTTTTAATTCTGCTCACTGGATCGTCTCCTAGACTCGTTGTTACTCATAATGTTTATTTGCAAAGCTTCAACAGAAGATTTACGTCATTTTGTTTAAATTTCAAACATGTTCAAAGTTTCAAAATGACAGTTGTCATGACAACAAATGTAGTCTTCTCATAATTTTCTGTAAACTAATAATCGTTTCAGCACTTTTTTGTTTTATAAAGTTGTGTCATTGTTGAACGTCAAATTTGGCCACAAACACCTCAAGTAAATAATTACAATTTCAGTAATCAAAGACTTTTTTCTTTTTTATAGCAACAAATCATCGTTTTTTTCCATCAACAAGACGACTTTAAGAGATTTTAATCGCAGATCGTGTCAAAATCAGTTTGATTGTTTTCCACTAGAACAAATGTTTCCTCTCTGAGGTGAAATTTAAATATTAATGTTTCAGTGATTCCAGTACGTTTAAGTTCCTCTTTAAGTGTTTTCAACTTATTTAAATGATTTTCAGGATAATATCGTAAATCTGGCCTCGATAACAAACGATTACTAAACTCAAAAATGTGCCAGTCGAGTCATTCTTTTTCTTTTAAAGACATTTGTTTTTCTTCAACAAAAGATTCTGAAATGTTTTCTGAGTAAAAGAAAATTTCCTAAAAATGACTTAAATCAGCCATCAAGAGATGAAAGAAAAGAGTTTCAGCTCCGTCAGATCCACCTCGCCTCACTGCTCAGTCAGAACCGGCCGAGGGTGCGTTCAGGACGAGGGTGCGTTCAGGACGATAGAGCGTCCAGGACGAGGGTGCGTTCAGAACGATAGAGCGTCCAGGACGAGGGTGCGTTCAGAACGATAGAGCGTCCAGGACGAGGGTGCGTTCAGGATGAGGAAGCGTCCAGGACGAGGGAGCGTCCAGGACGAGGGTGCGTTCAGGACGAGGGAGCGTCCAGGACGAGGGAGCGTCCAGGACGAGGGAGCGTCCAGGACGAGGGAGCGTTCAGGACGAGGGTGCGTTCAGGAACGGCTTGTCGTCCCCCTGGTGGCTCTTCATGTGCGTCTTCAGACAGTGGCTCTGAGTGAAGGCCTTGTCGCAGACCGAGCACTGGTACGGTCGCTCTCCGTTGTGCGTTCTCATGTGGACCGTCAGGTGTTCCTGCCGAGAACACGCCTTCCCACAGACGCCGCACACGAACAGTTTGATGCCCAGGTGGCTCCTCACGTGGTTGTTCAGGTGCGTCTTGCGTTTGAAGTAGCGGCCGCACTCGGAGCAGCCGTATGGCGCCTCGCCGGTGTGCACGCGCATGTGCGCCTTCAGCTCGCCGTTGGATATGAAGCCTTTGCTGCAGATGATGCAGATGAACGGCCGCTCGCCGCTGTGCGTCTTCATGTGCGCCGTCAGGCCGCAGTTGGACAGGAAGGTCTTGCAGCAGATGTCGCAGAGGTACGGCCGGTCTCTCGCCGTGTGGATCTTCTCGTGCGACTTCAACGTGCCGGGAAGTTTGAAGCGCTTCCCGCAGATCTCGCAGCCGTAGCGCCGCTCCCCCGAGTGCGTGGTCTTGTGGCGGGTTAGCGAGCGCAGGTCGTACAGACACTTGCCGCAGACGTTGCAGTGGTACTTGTCCCGACCCGTGTGCAGCTTCCTGTGGGCTCTGAGCTGAGCCTTCAGGCCGAACGCCTTCGGGCAGAACTCGCACTTGTGCGGTTTGTCGGCCACGTGCACCCAGCGGTGAACGCTCAGGCTGGACAGGTAGGCGAAGGTTTTGTTGCAGACGTCGCAGGTGAAGGGTCTGTTTCCTGTGTGCAGCGTAGTGTGGCTGTGCAGGCCGGTGATGGTGAGGAAAGACTTGCCGCAGTACGAGCAGTCGTGAGTCTTCTGGTAGTTTCTGATGTGTCCCTTTAACTCGTCCACAGATTCAAAGCGCTGCCCGCACACTCCACAGACGCTCGGCGGCTCCTCCACGTGACTCCAGGCGTGTTTGATCAGACTTCCCAGAATCCTGTAGGACACGCCGCAGACTCTACACGGCGTCTTACTGCTCACGATCAACTTCCCCTCCGTGGCGGACATCTTGGCTCCACGCTTCCTCTTCGTCCTCGCCGACAGCTGCTCAGGATCCGGTTGCCAGTCGTCGTCTCCGTCCACGTCTTTGTCATCGTCATCGCTGGAGTCCACGCGGCTCCGAGCGGCGTCCTCGTCCTCCTCCACCTCCTGATGTTGTGACGTGGAGCTGCTGGCGACGACGTCGTCTCTGAGAGCGTCTGCACGTCGAACAGGACTGTGACGGACAACAGGGGAAATAATGTTTGTCTTTATGTCGAATCATGAAACTGATTAATGTTTTTCTTCATCTGAATCACAGCGACTCTAAAACACGAAGGTTTAATGTTTAAACAAAGTACGGAAGCCCTGAGGGGACAAGTGAAGATTTATTTACTTCGCTCTGTTATTATGAAGAGAACTGGTGGAAACGAATGAAGGGAAACATATATTTCCACCAGTTCTCCGGTCGTGAGAAACTAAATCACCAGAGAAAAATCATTTTTCACCTTCAGAGCAACAACAAGCTTGTCTGATCTGCTTCAAGTCACTGAGTGAATGTACTTGGTTACTTTCCACCAGTGGAGTAAAAGGTGGAGGCGACCACAGAGAAGCTTGTTTCCTCAAACTGTTGATTAAACGTTCCATCAGTCTTATTCAGTTTTTGTGTTTTTTCAGTGATTTGATATCTGAGTTTCAGTCCATGTTAAAAACATAAATCAGTGAATCATTTGTTTTTAATCACCTGGAGTCAGATTTCATCTGAACAGCAGCAGCTTCATCGTCTCTCTGCTGAAGGTGAAGCTCTTCCTCCTCTTCCTCTTCCTCTTCCTCTCCGCTCTGAAACAGTTTGTTCACATGTCGCTTTTATAAAGAAATAAATACATTAAATGGGTTTCAGACCAATGAGCTCGTAAGTTTTTAAATTATTATCTGAGATATAAACTAAATGTTCTGACGGGTCTGAACTCTCCTCGTACCTTCAGTCGGATGTACAGGAGCGTCTTGTCGACCCTGATGGGCTTCATGGTTCTGGAGATCTCGTCCGGCGTCAGCGTCGCCACTCGGAGCCGCTGCAGCCTCCGGCTCCGGTCCGACTTGTACAGGTCCAGAGGTTTGTCGTCTCCCGCCAGCTGAGGGAAGGCGGACCTCAGCTGGTCCAGGAAGTCGGCCTCCCGCTGGCCACGAGGACACCGGAGCTCCTGTATGGACGACCTCAGCACCGCTGAAACAGAACAGACCGTCAGTTCTGGACCGTCTTCAGTACGGACTCCACACAGAACCACACGTGTTATAGTCACCGTCTCTGGAGAGCACGTTGGACTGGGAGTCCTCCAGCACGCAGACTCTGAGGATGTGGTGGGTCGGTTCTTCTCCGAGGCGGGGTCTGCCACGCCTCCTCCTCTCAGACGAATCTCCGGGAGTCGATAACCTGAGAGACCACCGGAACAAGACCCAGAACCTGATCAAAACTGATCGGTCTAAAGTTGTTGAGCAGAATCTGAACATCTGTGTGTCTGTGTTCATTCACCTGCTGAGCGTTTGGGTCTGATCAGCTGATGTTGTGGCGCCGCTGCACGGAGAATCAGCCGGTCCGTGCGGAGGATGAAGGTCTACAGAGCTGCTCTGAGGGGGTCCGGTCTGGAACAGGGTCAGTAAAAACAAACTTAACTAACCCGAACCAGCAGAAACGGCTCTGGATCAAACCTGCTGGCGATAGAACTGCCCCCTTAATGACTCTGATCAGCCTTCGGTACCTTCAGTCGGATGTAGAGGGCCGAGTTCCCGGCGCCGCTCCGCCTGATGCTCCGGTGGATCTCCTCCGGCGTCAGCGTCTTCAGTCGGAGCGGCTGCAGTCGCTTCGTTCGGTCCGAGGTGAAGAAGTCAAACGGTTCCTGGGCAGCCAGCTGAGGGAAGGTGGACCTCAGCAGGTCCAGGAAGTCCGGCTCCTGCAGACCACGAGGGACCTGCAGCTCCTGAACCGGACACTTCTGAAACACTGACCCACACCAGAGGTCATCATCATCATCATCATCATCATCATCCTCCTACAGCCTCGAGTGGAGTCGGCATGAACTCACCTCTTTTTGAGAGCACATCAGTCTGCGAGTCCTCCAGGATGTAGATCCTCAGGTCCAGATGGTTCTGTGCGTCACTGATCCGAGGTCTGCCGGGCCTCCTCCTGTCGGACCGACCTCTGGGAGACATTAACCTGCAGGAAGAAGATCGTCAGCAGGTTAGTAAAGATATAAATCACACGACTTCCCTCAGAGACGGACCGGTTCTGTCACCTGGGTTTTATCTGATAATCCGGGTCCTTCAGATCTTCTCGTCTCCGCCTGAAGCTCGTCTCTGGTCGCTGCCCTTCATCTCCACCATCGGCCTCCTCATCGTCGTACTCGTCGTACCACAGGAGGCCCAGACCGCTGCTGTCGTCCTCACCTGGACCCAGAGAGTCAACACCGGGTCAACACCGAGAGACCTTTAAGAAGGTTTTCTTCTAAATCAACTTTATACGGAGTTAGAGGAGAGAAGTGTGGAGTGTCACCTGTCTGCTGTGGGTTCTGCTCCTCCTCCTCCTCCTCACTCAGAACCACCACCTCGTGCTCTCCGGCTTCCACCTCTTGGCTCCGAGCTTCAATCAGAAATAAAATATGAACATTTCAGAAAGTTCTGAAACTGTGACATCAGACAGAACCCCATAACAAACACGCCAATCCAATGATGAATACATCGACAGCTGGGCCTTGATTTAAACATGAATATGACTGTATAACTCCATGTAGAATAACTTTTTGCACGCCGATCAATAAGTCACATCATGTATGAGTGTGTCAGCGATCACTTTCTGTCATCACACCTCAGCAGGTCTGTCCGCGAGCAGACAAACCTTAAATTAGTCGTTTTTTAAACGGAGTTCCTTAAATCCTCGGAGTGTTTATACGTCTGCAGCTGACGTCACCGGCCGCTCTCACCTTTCCTCTCCAGGCGGACTCGAGGCTGCAGCAGGAGCTCCAGCTGCCTCTTCTGCCGGGAAATCTCCCGTCTGAAGCCCGACGCCTCCTCCTCGTACCCGGCGACGGTCCTCTCGACCACCGCTAAGATCTCCTGCGCGGCGGTCGACAGCTTCTCGGTGACGATCCCTCTCAGGATCTCCGCCTTGGACATGTTGCTGAGCCCGTCGAGCGTCTCCGAGCCGCCGCTGCTGCTCTTCCAGTAAAACATCTTCAGTTTCTCCCCGTAGAGCTGGTTTTATGCAGAATAACTTCGCACATTTGCGCGGACGGGTGCTCTTCCGGGTGTCGGTCCGGCTGCAAATGGCGTCCGACCAGAAACAAGAAAACAAAGCGAGTGTCCGCAGGTTCACAATATCGCTCAATAAAATGTGTTTTCGTTGTTTAATATTATATTAAATGTATTTATTAAACACACAGAGTGTGATTCCGCTTCTAAGCACCTTATTAGGTTATTAAATGATGGCGCCAAACATCCTCCTACTTTATATTTAGTTTCACGAAATCAAAAGATTTGTTGTGAAAACTATTTAAAGGTCTGAGAGCTACGGAGGCCTGAAGCGGCCAAAACAAGAAATGTTAAAAATATATATAAAAAGGAAATATTGACATGAATAAGTTTGTGGACATCAAAAAAGGGAATTCAAAGGGTAATAATTACGTACATTTAACGATGAACACATTAAAAGATAAAATGGGATCATAAATAAACAATTAAATGAAAACTAGAGTCCAGCTGATCGTGGATATATTGGTATCGCTCTGTATGTTGTCTGTTATCAGCTGATGTGAAAACGTCTGAATGTATCAATTTAAATGTATTAAAGTTCCAGAGACAATAAAGTTTATTGTTACTCTGTAAAATGCATCCAATGTGTGCTTATATTCATGTATATGTAATAAAAGTCTAATCAAATGTGTTGCATTATTTTTGGGAAATCAAGCAGAATTATCAATTTGTCACACTTAATGAATAATATTATTCTTGGTATATTAAATGTCATTAATTCTCTCTGGAACTTTTGATTTGATTTCTGATTTTGGCAGCTTCACTTCTCTGTCATCGTCAGTCTGACATGTTATTATTTGAACTTTGTAAATTAAGTTAACGACAAACTCAATATTGGTTGTTGCAAAATACTTTTTGTTTTTGCTGATATCAGATCCAGAGCTGTTTACTGACAGGAGGAGAGCGCAGAGGTGACTGTTGAACGTTTGCAGTTAAAACGTGGATTCATCTTCACTCCTTATTGGCTGTTATTCTTATTTTTACAGTGAATGTTAATAAAGTTGTTTTTGTTTACTTCTGCCTGCAGCTAGTTCACATTATTTGTTTTCAATCATACATTCTGTGTGTAATCAATAATATCTCACATTTCAAAACAACAAAAAGGTCAAAATAAAAACTTGAGACGAGTGAACAATAGAACCAGTGCTGTATTTAAAACAATATTCACAGATGTCTTACTTCTTTTTGTTGGTTCAAGTCCCAGATTGAACAATAAAATGTGTAAAAAACAAAACTATCTGACAGTTTTCAGTTAAATATTTCAATCAAATGTAAAAAATAATTACGCTTAAAAAAAAGAGGAACTACGTCTAAATTCTGAGTTTAGAAAACCTTCACGTAAAATTCTGATCCAAGTTTAATGTTGTTTGTTCTTCCTACAATAAAAATAAATCATTTAAAGGGAGCCAGACGAGCCACGAGAACTTCTGAAGACAAACATGTAAAACACAAACACTAAAAGTCGAGTCTGGAGTTTCTAATTCCCACGAAAAGACCAAAAATAACCGGCGGTGACTGAATCTCTTCAGACACGACGTCGTCTCGGTCGTTCCAGCGAGTTTCTATCCTTCAACCAAACTGCGACACATTCAACACAACTAACAACAAAACACTTTGTGCAAACGGAGAACAGGACCGTCTGAAATCACCGCACGTGTTTAACACTCTTGGTGGCTTTTAGTCTGTCAGACAGAATCCGAGCTTCAGTCTCTCCGCCGTCGTGCATCTTCATGTGTCTCCTCATACAGTGTTTGTAACTGAAGGCCCGGCGGCAGATGGGGCAGCTGAAGGGTTTCTCCCCGGTGTGGACCCTCATGTGGACCTTTAACGCGTGCTTTGCTTTGAATGTCTTGCTGCAGATTTGACAGGTGAGCGCCGCGCCGCTGGTCGTCTCCGCCGCGTGCGTCGACAGGTGTTTGGACAATATTTCCAGGCTGGCGAAGGTTTTGCTGCACGTGTAGCAGCGGTGCAGTTTCTCACCTTTGTGAATCAACTTGTGCCGCAAGTACTTGGCCTCTGAATTGTACGACTGGGGGCAAAGATCACATTTGAGCAGCTTATCAGCCGGATGTCTCCGCATGTGACTCTTCAGCACCCATGCGTGAACAAACGCTTTGTGGCAAATCTGACACTTGTGCGGTTTCTGTCCGTTGTGGTGGGCGACGTGTCCGTTGAGGCCGACGACGGTCAGGAAAGACTTTCCGCAGATGTCGCAGCAGTGTGTTTTCTGATGACCCTGGAGATGATTCCTCAGCTCGTCCACGGACTTTGGGCGCTCTCCACACACTCCACACAGCCTCTCTGGATCGTCCACGTGGCTCCAGGCGTGTCGGATCAACATGTTGGTGGACCTGCGCAGAGTCTGGCAGACTTTACAGGACAGAGGATCAGAATCGGTCGGCTGCCTCTGTTGCCTCCGTCGCCCCCATTCCTTTGGTTTGATCTGTAGTTTCCTCTTCTTCCTCCTCGTCGTCTTCTTCGGTTCTTTGTCCCTCACATGATTCTCACTTTTGTCTAGTTTCCAGTCGTCATCACTCACCGGAGCTCCGTCCCCGTTGCCCTCAGACAGAACCAGCAGAGACCAGAGGCGGCCGACGGCCGACTTCGATCCAACATCTTCTTCGTTCTCCGACTCCACGTCTACATGTTGTGACCTGGAGCTGCAGGAAAGAACAAAGAGTTACGGACGTCATCTTGAGAATAAACCGACGGATGTCTCCAGGCTGGACGTCGACATGATTTACCTCATGTTCAACCAGGTGTGATCAGAAGCAGATGAAGAATCGTCAGCAGGATGAAGCTCCTCCTCCCAGACTTCATCTTCAGCCTGGAAGAGTTTTATGTGCAGATAAAACATCAGCATCCCAGGAAGTCACCGCTCGCATCAAAGGACTCCCTGTTAGTGTGCAGCGTAGCTGATTATGTTGCTAATAAATCAGACAGAGTACCTTCAGTCGGATGTAGAGGGCGGAGTTTCCTGCTCCGTTCAGCCTGACGCTTCGGTAGATCTCCTCCGGCGTCAGCGTCTGCACTCTGAGCGGGTGGAGTCTCTTCGATCTGTCGGATGTGAAGAGGTCGAAAGGTTTCTGAGCGGCCAGCTGAGGGAAGGTGGACCTCAGCAGGTCCAGGAAGTCGGCTTCCTGCAGGCCGTGACGGACCTGCAGCTCCAGCACCGGGTACTTCTTATACACTGACACACAACAGGGACACTCAGTGAATAAACTACCTGGGGTTTAATATTCAAGCGTGTTGTTTCATCAAAAAGTAAAACTGTTAATAAACGTACCGCTGGGCGACAGCACGTCGATCTGAGAGTCCTCCAGGATGCAGATCCTGAGATCTACGTGGTTCTGCGGGTCGGTGATCTGAGGGCTGCCGGGCTTCGTCCTGTCAGGCTCGACTCTGGGCGACATTACAGATGAAGATCAGGAGCCAGTTCACGACAGAAGAGCTGGAATAAAGTTATCGACACTGAGACGCAGCTCGCTGTGTTGTTACCTGGTGTTCGGTCGGAGCTGATCCGTGGACGGAGAACCTGAAGCATCTTCTCGTCTCTGCGGAGAATCTTCACTGGGCGTCTGGACTTCGTCAGGACGCTGAAAACAAAACAAACGCTCGATAGATGATGGCTGTGAGGAAACACCAACGTACAGAATGATCTATGAAGGTAAATACTACTAACACACACACAGTAGTTGAGAGAACTACAGCTGAAGCTCCCTTAAACAATCTTGACCATTAAATTAATCTTGAATCTTCAGCCGAGACCTCAATGATTAGTGATTCTGACCCGTCCAGAGTCCAGACTGTTGTATGGATCAGATCTCGTCCCCGTGAGTTAAAGTACCTTCAGCCGGATGTAAACACCTGAACGCCCAGCTGTCCTGTGGATCTCCTCTGGTGTCCACGTCTCTGCTCTGAGTGGCCGAAGTGTCATCGTCTGGTCGATGGTGAAGAAGTCGAAAGGTTTCTGAGCGGCCAGCTGAGGGAAGGTGGACCTCAGCAGGTCCAGGAAGTCCGGTTCCTGCAGGCCAGGAGGACACCTCAGCTCCCGCGGGGGGAACTTCTGCAACGCTAACACACAAAAACAACATTCAGCAGCTCAACATCACACTGATTCAAGTACAGGTGCAGTTTTACCGGCTGATTAAATTTACCATATGGTGTGAGCACGTCAACCTGAGAGTCCTCCAGGATTCGGATCCTGAGACGTACCGGATTCTGTTGTTCACTGATCCGAGTTCTGCCAGGTTTTCTCCTGTCAGGCTGAACTCTGGGTGACGATATCCTGAAAGATAAAGTCGTCAGCGGGTTAATGACAAGAGGATGAAGCTGCAGTCTGAACGTTACTCTGCCGGTAGAACCGGGAACCACTCAGCGGTGCTGCTGCATCTCACCTGGTCCGATCAGGACTGGACGGAGAACCAGCTGCAGCGTCGTTTCTCTGTGACGGATTCAACTCTTCATCAGTGGACTTCAGCTCCTCTTGCGTCTGAAACACAGCAGCCTCACTCTCAAATGGCCGGCACTTAAATATTAACGTCAACATGCAACAACCCAAGACCACAAACAACAAATACAACAGCAGCGATTCCTCAAACAGAGCAGAGAGAATAAAGTTCTGCAGACGGACGACAAACCTTCAGCTGGATGTAGAGGGCTGAGTGCCCCGTGGACCTGACGCTCCGGTAGATCTCCTCTGGCGTCAAAGTCTCCAGTCTGAGCGGGTGGAGTCTCTTCGATCGGTCCGACGTCAACACGTCAAACGGTTCCTGAGCGGCCAGCTGAGGGAAGGTGGACCTCAGCAGGTCCAGGAAGTCCGGCTCCTGCAGGCCACGAGGACACCTCAGCTCCCGCACCGGGTACTTCTTATACACTGAAACACAGACGGGTTCTTTTAATCCAGCGCGGCTCATTAAAACTACGTTGAAGTTGTTTCCACTGCTCACAACATTTCGTGGATGCAGGAAATAAACTCTGAGCTCATCGACCCGAATTCCCTCACAGGTCCGATCCTCGCTCGACCCACTGTGGTTCCGGTCCGCCATCAAGCTTGTGCTTCAAACTACACAGGATTTAAGACTTTCTGATCACAGCTGCCATAATTAAATCTGAGCTTCTCTAAAAACATGTTTGTATCTTCTGTCCTCAGATCTTCAGTGTGACAGACTGAGACACATCCGTCCATCTTATCCCGGGTCGGGTTTCGGTGGCAGCAGGTCTCTCTCTCTGTCTCACAACCGGGCGTTCTGAGTCCAGATGAGATACATAATCCCTCCAGTGAGTTCTGGGTCTGCCCCAGGGATCTCCTCCCATCAGTGCTATCAGTGAAGGAGGCCGACAGACGTGTGGCAGCAGATCCAGACGACAGAGTATCATCACTACATGATCTCATGCTGCGTGATGACGCTTGGATCTGGACCCAGGAACCCGATCATCAGCAGGATACGGTGCATGTAAACATCCTCACGGGACTCCTGAGGTTCTTCAAACTCACCTTCCACTGACAGCACTTTGATCTGAGAGTCGTCCAGGATGCGCATCCTGAGGTCGATGTGGTCCTGCGACTGACGGATCCGAGGCGTGCCGCGTTTCTTCCCCACAGGCTGAACTGTGGGAGTCAGCAACCTGAGACGTGGAGACAAGATGGCGTCAGACACAAACCTGAGCAGGCGAACGACGTCCTGACATCCAGTACAAACATCCTGAAATCATAATCAGCTGAGACCGACCATCCAACAGCTGGATTGTATGTTTATCATCATCGTCAGCATCTTAACCTGACGATAATCCAGCTAACTGTTAATAAACTCAAAGACTTTGTTGCTGTGATGAATTTTAAACCAACAAACATCAAGTCCTCCTTGTGTATTGTGTATTAATGTGACTTTTAACCTTGATGCTGCTTCATAATCTGGTTCTGTCAGACGCTCCTGATCCTCCTCGTCTTCTTCCTCCATCGGTGCCTCGGAGAAGCAGACGGGCCTGAGACTCTCGCCGTCCTCCACATCTGCAACTGAGACACACAGACTCCATGTTTCTACTCAAAGACAGAAAGAAGTTCATGTAGAACATTTGCTGAATTAACCAGAAGGTCCAAATAATGCAGAGTGAGTCAGAGACAGAGTTTCACAGAGTTTATAAAGTGTCTCCAACTCAACAACTCACTAAACTGACACATTTGTTAAGGGAGTCTGGGGACTTTCTCCACGGGGACAAAGAAGGAGCCTATATTGTTCCTGTTTAGTGTCTTTGTAACATGTGACATGTTTAGATCAATAACATGTTTCTTCTTTCATAAATGGAGTGTAAATGGTGAAATCAGTGTAAACAGTGTGTTCAAACAGCTGATCAATGTTGGCAGGTAAGACTTTAGCACTTTAGACACAGAAGCAGACAGGCTGGTACAGACATGCTGCCACAAACTGACACTTTTTACAAGGAGACAAACAACTGCAGCTGAAAGATTTAATGCTGAATTTACAACAAGGACACAATGAGTTACAATCTGTCAGAGACACAGTTTCATAATGGGTATAAAGCTTTATGATACTCAACAACTCTTAAAATTAGCAGATTTATTAAGGGAGTCTGGTGAAACTGGTTCATAATTGGCTTCATGTGTTACATTTAATGCTGAATTTACAAGAAGGACACAATGAGTTATAATCTGTCAGAGACACAGTTTATAAAGTTATAAAGTGTGTTTTAACTCTACAACTCTTAAAATCACCACATTTGTTAAGGGAGTCTGGTGCTGTTGTGGTGACCATGTGTTGGTTTAAAGACGTACTGGGCTCAGGTTTGTGCTGCTCTTCCTCTTCAGTTCCTCCTCCAGCTGTCGGCTCACAGACAGGAAACTCATCCTCTGGACCAGAACCAACAAACAAGACAGGAGGTTTTGTTGTTTATCATTTAAAACTAGATACTCACATCAGGATGCACCTCGCTAAAACCGTCTCACATGAACACAGTTATTATTATCTCATGTTATCAATCTGAATATGAGAGAAGTTTAAACTGTACAACTCTCCTCTGGAACAGACTGAATAAAATCATACACTTTGCTATATATCTAACGTTTTAGAAGGAGCAGTTAGTCAGACTGGAAGCCGAACTGATGAGTGATGATCCAATTGTCAGGTTCTGTCAGTACATATCTGCAGGTGGTTCCCGCAGCAGCCGATCCTTAAAATGACTGTTTTGTAAAGCAGGTTCGTTATGTGAGACCACCGTTTAATCGAGCCACTGGACCGACACCGACCTATTCTCTCCAGTTTGACCCGCGGCTGCAGCAGCAGCTCCAGCTGCCGGCTCTGCCGGTCGATCTCCTGCCTCAGCCCCGACGCCTCCTCCTCGTACCCGGCCACGGTTCTCTCCACGACCGCGAAGATCTCCAGCGCGGCCGTGGTGAGTTTCTCCGCCACGACGCCTCTCAGTATCTCGGCTTTAGACATGCTGCTGGAGCCGGCGGCGCTCTCAGCCTCCATTGTCTCCGAGGATCTAGCTCAGCATCGCCGCCGCACGGAAGTCTGGCTGCCGGTAGAAAAATACGCGGGAATGTTTGGAGCGGATGTTGCGCTGGTGTAGGCGCGAATGCGGTCCGGCTAGAAACAGCCGAGGAGGAACGACACTTCTCTTCGATCGACAGAAGATGGCGCCAAAGTAATAATAAAATTAATAACAATAATTACTTTATTAATGAGCACCTTTCACGTACAAGTTGCAAAGTTAAGCTTATAAACACAATAAACAGATCGTATAATGAGTTAAAATCCAACACAGATATAATATATAAAACAATTTAAATAATTAAGAAAAAGTGATAAGGTAAAAGTTAAGAAGGGATTTAAAAGAGGATACTGAATTTTCCTGTCTGAGATCTCCAGACAGGGAGTTCCATAGCCAAGGGGCCAGATAAAGGCAGGACTCTGACCATTCAAGGCTTTTAAAAACAAGCAGTAAAATCTTAAAATCAATTCTAAAACTCGCAGGTAACCAGTGAAGGGCAGCGAGGATTGGTGTATTGTGGTCACATGTTACACTTAGTACGTGTACAGCATTTTGTATCAGCTGCAGTCTTTGGATGTTTCGACTGATGACACCAGAAAAAAGTGTGTTTCAGTCGTCCAGTCTGGAGGAGATAAAAGACCTTTTCTAAGTCTGCAGAGGAGAACAATGACCTGATCTTTGTTACTGTATCAGTTGGGCAAAGCAGGACTGCACCACTTTAGTCACCTGAGCATCAAAAGATAACTCTCAGTCAAAGATGACACTGAGATTGCAGGCCTCTTTTTGAAAATTAGACAAGGTGCCCAAACTAGAGGAGAGATTGTTACTGCTACTAGTGCTGGGGCCAGAGGGGCTCGTTATAACAATGTCTGATTTGGAGTCATTCAGTTGCAGAACAGCCAATTTTTTAACATAATACAAGAAACATCAGCTTTGCCAGACTGTAGTGGGACATACAACTCCGCATCATCCGCATAGCAGTGGAAATCAATGTTGTGTCTACACGTGATTTGCCCCAGTGGTAGCATGTAAACAGTGAATAGGAGGGGATCCAAAATAAACCCCTGAGGGACCCCACAGAAGAGAGGGGCACATAGAGGAGGTTTATCCAAGCCGTACCTGTTGGACGGGTAGGAGATGAACCAATCCAGAGCCACATCACTGATACAAACACAATTCTTCAGACGGCTGATTAAGACATTATGGTCCACTGTGTCAAAAGCTGAGATGAGGTCAAGGAGAATTAATATTGAACACACTGAATTAGCTTTTTTCCACTATTCGAGGATGGTGCCCCGAGGTGTGTGAGAAATTACGTAGCTGTCCATTCAGTGATCACTGTGCGGTAAAGGACAGGATCAGGATGTGAGAGGAGGAGGGAGAAAGTCACAAAGAGGAGTGACAGAAAGTCACAAAAGGGCATTCATCTCTACATGAGGTGTTACAGAAAAGTAGATAAGATGACATTTACTGTCCTAATGAAACATCGAATGGTCACTCTCACTCCTGGGAAAGGCAGGATCAAACCTCAGGGGGTCATTGATCTGGCAAGAGATGATTGATGACTGTTGTAAATGCAGGTAACCCCCTCTCTGTTTTGTATTTAAGTGAGTAACATCTAGAGCACTGAAGAGAACATTCTGGAATTTCTCTCCACACCGGCATTGTAATTAAACAAGATCTGATTCATCACGCTGAAGTGTAAGAAATTCTTCAGAGACTTAGAAACTCTCAACCTCACAAGAAGTATTTCCACTACATTTTGGCGACGAGGATGGGATTGGACGGATGGATCCCACCAAAAGTCAGGCACGGGTTCAGACAGCAGATGCTCCTTCGAATAAGTGAGTACAGCGTTATGAATCATTTGCTCAATTTTGAAAACCTAGGTTGCTCACGTAATGTAATTCCTGTGTGGTAGTGAGTTCATGTGTAAAAGGGTCCATGAGGGACGCCTATTTTCCATGTAAATCCTGTAAATCCGTGTGTAAGGGTATTGGCCTTTGTGTTGAAATTGAGAAAACAAACACAACAGCAAGAGGCTGTTGTACCTAATAAATAAAGCATGCAAAAGAACTGATTATATATATGTATATTTACACATGTATATATATATTTAGGGATGGAATGGTTTATTAAAACCGCCTGAATGAAATTGAATAGGAGTGATTCTGCAAACCTGATAAGAGGAAATACAATAAAATAATAGCATATAATGGAATGTATTAATTATTACATTTAAGATCAATTATTAGATCCGATATGAGGTACTGCAATAATGATATGATACAGTATAATATTATATGAGAGGCCCCATTACAATAAAATGGCCGTATGAGTGAAAATATTTCTGAAATAAGTATAAAAATTTAAACTTTGTGACTAGTATAAAAGTTGTATGCTACAACAGTTCGTTGCTCAGAACCAGTGTGCCAAACAAACCACGTGCCTGAGTAAGTTATTAAGTCTGCTTGATGAGATCCAACCAAACGCATGTATGGAAAGATCAGAGTGATTGTGAATTTGTGTGACTGATAAGCCCATTGGACGTTTGAACACGTGTGACCCAGTAGGTCAGCTGAAGACAGAAGGAGCAAAACTGTCTGACCCTCATACAGGCTCTACTGAAATAATGGCAGACAAGTGGGGAAATAATGTCCTCTGGTGGAGCTCCAGCTGTACTGCAGAAAGCGTCCTCTGGTGGAGCTCCAGCTGTGCTGCAGAAAGCGTCCTCTGGTGGAGCTCCAGCTGTGCTGCAGAAAGCGTCCTCTGGTGGAGCTCCAGCTGTGCTGCAGAAAGCGTCCTCTGGTGGAGCTCCAGCTGTACTGCAGAAAGCGTCCTCTGGTGGAGCTCCAGCTGTACTGCAGCAGAGAGCGTCCTCTGGTGGAGCTCCAGCTGTACTGCAGAGAGCGTCCTCTGGTGGAGCTCCAGCTGTGCTGCAGAAAGCGTCCTCTGGTGGAGCTCCAGCTGTACTGCAGCAGAGAGCGTCCTCTGGTGGAGCTCCAGCTGTACTGCAGAGAGCGTCCTCTGGTGGAGCTCCAGCTGTGCTGCAGAAAGCGTCCTCTGGTGGAGCTCCAGCTGTACTGCAGAGAGCGTCCTCTGGTGGAGCTCCAGCTGTACTGCAGAGAGCGTGCTCTGGTGGAGCTCCAGCTGTACCGCAGAGAGCGTCCTCTGGTGGAGCTCCAGCTGTAGTGCAGCAGAGAGCGTCCTCTGGTGGAGCTCCAGCTGTACTGCAGAGAGCGTCCTCTGGTGGAGCTCCAGCTGTAGTGCAGCAGAGAGCGTCCTCTGGTGGAGCTTCAGCTGTACTGCAGCAGAGAGCGTCCTCTGGTGGAGCTCCAGCTGTACTGCAGCAGAGAGCGTCCTCTGGTGGAGCTCCAGCTGTACTGCATCAGAGAGCGTCCTCTGGTGGAGCTCCAGCTGTACTGCAGCAGAGAGCGTCCTCTGGTGGAGCTCCAGCTGGTGGATCCAGATCAGCTGTGTTAGTTTGACCTGGTGTTGGCAGTAAGAGGACGGTTAGATCAGCTACAGAACACAGAGATTCCTCTGAGGGCCCGTCCATGAATATTATAGATATGGTTCATCAGGTTATAGCAGGTCATGTGACCCAGAGACTCCAGATCAATGCTGGTCGTTTCACTGCTCTGGATAATTAGGACACACGTCTTTGTTATGGATTTTATGTGCTCGTCATGTTTTATATGAATATTTGTTACCAAGTCAGCATTTTTCTCTCAGAAGCTTCCAGATCACTCAAAATGCCCAAAAGTCTTCTTGTTGAGTGAGACACAGCTCAGTTTATTGATTATAGCTCCTCATGTTTTTATCAATAACACTTTATCTGTATAATGTGAGCTGAGCCGGGATGAGCCCCGTCCACTGAGCTGTCAGTCTACAAATGTAGCGTCTGTGATCGGGAGGAACCAGAATCCAATAAAAAGAGGTGTGTCTCATCCAACCAGGACTGAGTTTGATTCACATGACCTGGAAGCTGCTGAAGAAGCTGCAGCTAACATCTATTTCAATATTTCTGCTGTCGTCCTTCTCAGATGTAGTTTGTGAAACAGCTGCAGCTCTTGATACAGTCCAACATCATGGAGACAGTGAGACATTCACTGACATTAAGAAACAAGAAGACAGGTTAACTGGAGGCCAACATCAGCCCTCAGCAGCTACTGAGCACACATGATGACATGTGAAATGTTCAAACAGCTTCCAGCAGTCGGCCTGTTGACTGAAGCTCTGTCTGCTGAGAAACATTACAGTTCTTAACATAAGTCAACAGCTCCATGTAAATACAGGTGAGACCAGTGAAGAGACGACACGTAGCCTAACAGGACGTTGGTCCTGATCACGACACCGTGTTTGTTTCAGTCCTGTCATGTGTCGCCTTCGTAGGAGACGAGAAATGTTTCCAGTTAAACAGAGTTCAGTGGATTCACACCAACTGGAACTGGTATAAAGAAAATCCTTCTGCTCTCCTCCTCTGTAATATTCAGGGAGATGAAGGTTCAGTCAGTAGTTTGACTGCAGCAGAACTCTGAGTAGTTTCTTCATTACACTTCAGCTCACATCGCTCACACAGTAGAAACATCTCCTTCCTGGTTTGTCATGTATGCAGGCCCTACAGTGTTTTGTAGCCCCCCATGGTCCCAGCTCCTGGGTTATAATGACCCACCTGGAAAACAGTTTCCTGGTGGCCTTTTGGTTCCAGCAACTGGGTAATTTCTCTTCCTGTCTGAGTGTCGAGACTCACTCTGTACAACCTGTGAAGGCCCCTCTGGTTCCTCCTATGCTTTTCCTCCCATGTCTAATTTCCACTGGCACCACAGAGAAGCTGTGAATATTCCCATGCACACACCTAATATGCACTGAGGATGCCTCCACCAAAGCTCCGGGTCGAACCCGGTTCAGGTGGATTATAGACTCCATACAGCCTGAATCCACCATTGCCTGATGTAAACCCCCTTGAATCCTTACTGGATCCTGTACTGTTGATATTTTGAAGTTTAATCTTTACTGAATGATTATCGTCCCAAATATCAGTTTCCAGCCTGCTGGGTTTCTAATAATGGGTTCTGGGCCCAGAAGAAGGCACATGGGTCCGGCCCTGTGGCCCACACCTGGTGCTGATGCTCTTTAACTTCAGGACTTGTTCTGAATGACTCACCTGGTCTGAATGAGGACAGATCCAAAGATCACTGGTCTGTTTTTAACCTGTCACAAAGATTCACTTCTCCTTTCAGACCTTGTATCTGAGCAGTCGTGTAGAACCAGTGAGGAAACCTTCAGAACCAGCACGTGTTGTTAACCGGTTCCTCTCTTGGATAACAGTTTGTCCCCTGCAGCTCTAAAGGGGATTTGCATGTTGGTCACTGACCAGGTGCTGTTTGCCTTCGCCGGCGGCGGACAGGAGTCAACAGGTGTGCTGCGAGGAGAGAAGCATAAATACCTGTCGTAGAGACGCTCTCAGCATCAGACGGTCTGCAGGTGAAGACAGAAGAGAAGCTGAGAGAAGCCAACATGGTCCGACTGAGCCTCATCGTCCTCGGCCGTGAGTATCCTCTCAGATGTAGTGGAGCACATTTATACAGTCCAGTACTCGCTGACTGACGGAGTAAATGTACTTAATTACTCTCCGTGACTCCACATGTGTCGCTGACTTTCTTCCTACACGTCTGTTGTCATTTCTAATGATGATGTTGGTGCTGAAGGTGAACTGATCCCAGGTGATGATGTTCTGAACCCTCACAGGGTCCAGACACCTTCACACCTTCACCACAGCTTTGACTCACAATAAAGACCTCTGATGTTGTGCTACAGTGATGTGTTACAGTGTTGTGTTACTGTGTTGTGTTACAGTGTTGTGTTACTGTTGTGTTACAGTGCTGGCTGCAGTTTGGTGTTTCTCTGGAACTACTGGTGAGTTTTTATTCTGCTCGATCATCATCATTATTTACTGTTCTGCTGCTTTTACAGCTTTTTATTAAATGATCAGTTTATAGTGTTAATATAGAAACATATGTAATGGTGATACAGATATCATGTAAATGATGATGTGATGATGTCACAGTCTCACCTGTGTGTGTTCACAGAATGCAGAGTGCGAGCCAGGATAATACGGGGGAACACACTCTTTAACTGCGGTGAGTCGACACACACTCGTCTTTCTGTCCTCGTCGATACGTTCAGTCTGTTTGTCAGCTCGTTACTGAATGAAGCGACGTCCTCACTGTGAGACACTTCTCTCTCCTACAGGTCGTGGCCGGATGATAAAGGTGGAGAAGTGTTACAAGATCAGATCATCATGTCGTAGGGTGAGCTACTCCAGTGGCTCTGTGAAGTGTCTCAGCAAGGGCTCGGCTGGTATCGTAAAGAAGTAAGACAACATCCACATGATTCATGTTCCGTCTGCTTGAGGGCAACAATAACATGGTTATTATGGGAGAAATGTAGAGATGAGCAGTGTGCGGTCCAGCTCTGGTTCAGGTTCTGATCACGTCTCCTCTGTGTTTCCAGATGTAACAAGAAGACGTTCTGTTGGGTCTCAGGACGCATCCCCAAGGGTCGATATGCCTGTAAATACAGGTGTGTCTGGAGGTCCCGGATTTTGATAAGGTGTCACAGATCACGTAGGGGGAGGCGTTACTGTCACCGGTATAGGAAGATTTGTCGCACACGTGGGGGGCGACGTCGCTGTGGCCTGTATAGGAAGAGGTGTTACCGGAGACTTTTTAGGAGGCGTGTCTGTCGGTGGATTCCGAGGTGTCACAGAACACGTCGTTGGGGGCGTCACTGTCACTAGAGGACCTGACTGTAAGTACACAGATACACACACACACACACACACACACACACACACACATTAAAGACATTAAAGTAACAAATTGTGTCTTATTATTGATGATTTAAAGGAGCAGTGTGTGGTCCTGGTTCTGGTTCTGGTTGTGGAGAAGAAGTCCAAACTGACAGTATTAACATTGAATATTAATGAGTAATAACACAAAGGTGGTTCCATCAGTGAATAAAGGAGCTGTTCTCAGAGGAACATCCGGTCCAGAACACTGTGTGAAGCTCAGCTCAGCTCAGCTCAGCAGAACAGAACCATCAGAACATGGTTGTTGGACCCAGCTGATAATAATCCTCAGCAGCTGGTTAACAAAGCTTCAGTCCAAAGTGATGAACTTTATCTTTGAGGGTCCATCAATAATGTTGTTAATGTGACAAATCTCTGCTGTGTTTGTGTTCATGTTGTGTTTGTTTCTTCTGCTGTTTCTCATGGCTGCTCGTGTTCCTCTGCAGCTGAGGACCAATCAGCTGAGGCCTTTCAAACCCTGCTGTTCACGGCTGTGGACAGAACGCTTTGAAGACCCGTCAGACTGATCGCAGGTCAGATCGGAGCTGAAACTGGAGATCCTCTTCCTCTGTCTGAAGTCGTGTGTTGAAATGATTCAAACGTGTTCAAACTGAAGGATTTGAAGTGAATAAAATCCAAGTTTTCCTCCGACAGCATTTGTTTTGTGTTGACTTTTGTTTGTCCCTGTGCAGCTTTTATCACATTATGGATTGTTTCCTCTCACATAATGTTGGTTTGTGGGTCGCTGGCAGACGAGCTGCTCACTCAGTTTCACACCAGGATGTTTTAGAAACGACTTACACAGCGTCTGACTCAAGACTGCGCTCTGATTGGCTGGAGGGGTCAATTCACTTTCCAGCAGTCCTGAAGCTCAGAAACCAGTTAGCATGTTAGCATGTTAGCACTTCCTGGGTCCATGTGGGAGAAATGAACTAGATTTGAATTCAGTAATCAATATACTGTAGAGAACACATCAGGATGTGAGAGGAGGAGATCAACGCTCCCCTCATGGGTCAGAACCTCACCTGAGCGGAGGTTCTGTTCACCTGAGGGGAGGTTGATTGATAGCTGGTGTTAAGTATGTGAGCTCTACTCTGTCAGAAACACCTGCCGACTGCAGAGACACTTCAGGTGTTCTGTCCACGCTGCAGGTAGCAAAGAGACCTCATTCATCACCTGAGGCTAACATTAGCACACCGTAAAACCCCAATCCATCCATAACACAACATTTTATTGTAAAGTCTACACAAATGTTCAGGACTGTCAAAATGACAGTCTTTATGTTCACTTGACACAAACACTCATCCCTTGTGAACACCACATAATTTTTTAAGACAGCAATTTTTGATTTTTGAGTTAATTTCACTTAAATCTATGAAGCTGAAGTAGCCTGTTTAGTTCAAGGCCAATTAACAACACATACTTTGTGCACTTAGCATATATTTTGATAGTTGAATGGACTAAAACATGGTTGTAAACATACGCACTCAATGTTTTTATGTTCATATGACAAGAAGTCACTTTCGTGATCAATAAAATGAATAATTTGTGTTCACTTTACATAACAAAAACATGTAATATCAACAAGAGTTGCACAGTTATGCTGTACTCAAAAATGTTTTGCTGTGTTAACATAAAACTGCCAATTTTCTGTTTTTTCTCCTTCTGGAAGGATGGGGTCCACTCAGTGTCACTTATGCTGAAGATAGAACTCTCTCCTTGTCCTCTCATTTGTTTGATGGTGTGGTTTCTGGGCTTTCGTCCTCTAAGATGTCGGCGTGTAGTATGTTGATAAAAGAATTCTGCGGAGACAGGCTGGTGGAATAGTGGAGCAATCTTTATTGAAACAGACCTTGAGCCCTGCGTCCGGATCAGAAGCGGCCGCATTCTGATTTTCTCCAATCTATGGCAAAAGCCATGCCAAAATGCTTTGCCCTCTGCTCTCTCGGAAATCCAACTCTTTGGAGATCCACCAAATACCACCCCCTGTCTCTTCCTGTGCAAGGCTTTTTAGAGACCCTTCTCCAGTACCTGCCCACCTCTTCTAATTGGTCATTTTTGGGAAATTAGCCAATAAACAAAAAGAGGAGTTGACCTGTCTCCCTGCTCCTCTCCATAATTCATCTAGCTTAGCTGTGGTCAACCTAAGGTCGTCTCCCCAAATTGACCCCTCTATCCTTCTATGGGAACATAAACGTTTTGGCATCGCCCACCATTTGGCATATGGGTCGACCTCAGGTTTAGTACTTTATGATGGCTAACCTTTCACACTGACACAGTTGGAAAACCACTCTAGACCCCTTTGGGCTGTGGGTCTCACTCTGTCTGCATTCCTTGACTTACATAGGGAGAAACAATTGATCATGGCTGAATCTAAGCTAAGTAAACTCAAAAATCAGAATGTGTTGTCATCCAGATACCTCAATGGGATACAGGGCTGCACAACTCAGTTCAAACAGAGATAGGAAAATAGCAGGCCGAGGCTTTTTTGGTTGCTAAAAGAATGATTTTGATGAATTGGAAGACACGTAAGACAAATTGTTTTTCAAAAGAAACATGGTTACTTGAATTTTTTGATCTTCTTGGAATGGGGCAAATGGCAGATTTGATGAACGATTCTGCGCATAATTTTGGAAGAAATTGGGACCAAATTCTGGGAATTATCCCAGAGTTCCTAATCTGAGATGGTGGAGGACTCTTGCTGTGCAGCCCTGTAAGTCACATTGTCACCTTGTTTCCATGAAAAGTAACTTGAAAATGATAAAGAAATGAACATGGTTATGAAATGAACAATCGAATTGCAATGGTACATTACTGCCCCATTAATTTGACTTTGTGTATATGTATATGTGCTTGTATTTGTAGCATGTCTTGTATAGTTTGTTGTGCTTTGTCATGTCTTTTTGTCTGATTTATGTTACGGTGGTTGTTTGTGGTTGTATTGTTTATTTTGTGTTGTACAATAATCAAAATGTTGAATAAAAAAATTTATAAATAATTTCTGTTTAAAATGTGTGACTTTAAAATATTATTTCATGGGTTCTGAATGTTTTAAAAGAAGTAGAAAAGTAATTCTTATAACGTGTTAGAATTCATTACCATTCCGAGTTTTGCACTTCCTGGTTGACCGTGAGGAGAGTGTGAGGAGGAAAAAGCCGAGACTTAAAACCACGTCTTCGACAACAACCCTCGGCAGGTGTGGCAGGGAAACCAGCAGATGACTAACTTCAGGGGACAGACCAATGCAGGTGCAGACTCGAGCATGGCACTAAAGGAGGAGCTGAACTCCTTCTTCGCACGCTTCGAGACCCAACAGTCTGTAGCCACACCACCCCAGTCACATCCAGCTCCCAGCTCCCAACCACTGACTGTGCAGGTACAAGAGACGGAACGGATGCTAAGCAGGGTGAACCCCACGAAAGCTTCTGGACCTGACGGTGTTCCAGGGAAAGCACCCAGGGCCTGCGCCGCACAACTCTCGCAGGTCTTCACCACAAATCTTCTACCTCTCCCTGACACAGTCCACCATCATCTGAAGTCGGCCACCATCATCCCAGTACGGAAGAAATCAATCACTGTCAGCCACAAGAACTACCGCCCAGTTGCACTCACACCCATCATCACCAACTGCCTGGAGGAGCTGGTCCTAAACCACAACAGGACCTGCCACCCTCCCTCCTTCGACCTTCGCTTACAGAGCTAACAGGTCAACTGAGGACGCAATAGCCATCACACTCCACACCACTACATCAACATGCTCTTCATTGACTACAGCTCAGCATTCAACACTGAGAGTGCTCAGGAAAAGCAACATCTGCGAGAAGCTGCTGGTGACCTTCTACCGCTCTGCCATCGAGAGCATCTTAACTTTCTGCATCACGGTGCGGTTCTCCCACTGCACCGAGGCAGAGAGGAAGAGGCTACAGAGAGTGGTGAAGACAGCACAGAGGATCATCGGATGCTCCCTCCCTTCCGTCAAAAACATTTACATATCCTGAGGCAATCACAAGAGACAGCAGCCATCCTGCACATCACCTGTTCCACCTGTTACCCTCTTACAGGTGCTACAGCTCCATCAAAACCAGAACTAACAGACCCAGGAACAGTTCATTCCACAAGCCATCACGGCACTGACACACACACACACACACACACACACACACAGGGACAATGTGCAATAACTGAAAAAAAATCATTGCATTGTATACAAAAACACTGTACATGTTTATCTATTTATTTTTCATACTTACATTTGCACTACCGCCTTGTGCTTTGCACTTGTACTTTTACTCTATTTAATGTTGTGTGAATACTCGGATGCTGCTAAAATTTTGTTGTACACTGTGCAATGACAATAAAAAGGATTCTGATTCGGATTGTCATATTTTGGATCGCTCCAACAGTTGCTGAGATCAAATTAATGCTGTGGAAGAGATTTATGAAGTTATTATAGGTGCAAAAGGTTTGAGCACCTGTAACAGAGGAATTTGTAGGTGTGTACAGTGATTGTGTATGTGTATCAGTAAATTTGAGGTCACATACTCTATGACTTGTGTACTTTTCTCCATAAATACAACACAATACATGCACAGTCACAAATTCTTAATTACAGGTGCACAAATCCTATTTTACAAGTCACAGATTAAAAAACTGACCAGTCACATTTTTGCTCCTATTGTTGTAGTATATTTGGTGCAAAACATATTTGTGTATCTGTATTAAACAATGTCAAGTTGTGGACAAAATTTGAATATGTGCAAATCTAAATGTGAACTTGTGCAATAAAATGTTCAATGTATGTAAAATAATTTCTCACGAAAATATTTGTGTTCTTTTTAAACATAAACACAAATCGTTAAATACAACTGCTCAAATCTTCCCCACGAGTCACAGATTCTGTTTCCTTGAACTACAAGTCACAAATCGTGCCTCCACTGGGATATGTGGTGGAAACTACAGCAGCAGAGATTGCGATATAGCCAACTTTCAAGCTACGTCATAATTTAACGACATTAATAAATAAACCCCGACACAAAGCTGTGAAATTTAGCATCCTGTCACTTTTCCTCTATTTTGTTAACTCTTCTCCTGCAAAAATTGAGATTTTGCTCTCTGCTGGTATTTCAAGTGTACACCACCCATCTATAGGTAGAAGAGTTCTCCAGCTGTACTGCAGAGAGCGTCCTCTGGTGGTGCTCCAGCTGTAGTGCAGAGAGCGTCCTCTGGTGGAGCTCCAGCTGTACTGCAGCAGAGAGCGTCCTCTGGTGGTGCTCCAGCTGTACTGCAGAGAGCGTCCTCTGGTGGTGCTCCAGCTGTACTGCAGCAGAGAGCGTCCTCTGGTGGAGCTCCAGCTGTACTGCAGAGAGCGTCCTCTGGTGGAGCTCCAGCTGTACTGCAGCAGAGAGCGTCCTCTGGTGGAGCTCCAGCTGTACTGCAGCAGAGAGCGTCCTCTGGTGGAGCTCCAGCTGTACTGCAGCAGAGAGCGTCCTCTGGTGGAGCTCCAGCTGCACTGCAGCAGAGAGCGTCCTCTGGTGGAGCTCCAGCTGTACCGCAGAGAGCGTCCTCTGGTGGAGCTCCAGCTGTACTGCAGCAGAGAGCGTCCTCTGGTGGAGCTCCAGCTGTACTGCAGCAGAGAGCGTCCTCTGGTGGAGCTCCAGCTGCACTGCAGCAGAGAGCGTCCTCTGGTGGAGCTCCAGCTGTACTGCAGCAGAGAGCGTCCTCTGGTGGAGCTCCAGGTGTACCGCAGAGAGCGTCCTCTGGTGGAGCTCCAGCTGTACTGCAGAGAGCGTCCTCTGGTGGAGCTCCAGCTGTACTGCAGAGAGCGTCCTCTGGTGGAGCTCCAGCTTTACAGCTGCAGAGAGCGTCCTCTGGTGGAGCTCCAGCTGTACTGCAGCAGAGTCTCTACATGCTGACAGACACATGGTGAGTCCAAGTGTCAGCTGTGTCTCAGTGTACCAAGACTGTTGTCATTGTTGACTTTATTAAGTTTAGTTTAAAAGGCGGACAGATGAAAACAATCACCTCGTTGGAGGTAATTAAAAAAGCATCTTCAGTTAACAGTAAAAACTGAACTGGGCTTTTACAAGTGAAATAAAATGTTAAGAACTGAAGGTGTACAGGGGGGCGGGGCTTCTATGGGTTCAGTAAAGATCAACCAGATATAAAGAAACAAAAGAAAAACCTGCAGGCATCCGGCTGACTTTCTGCTCTCTGAACTCGGCCTGAGAATGATCACAGTTTCACTCAGTAGAATGAAACCTTGTGTTAATCTACTGGCTGAGATCTACAGTGTGTCAGGGACAGACCAGGGCCGTGCCACACCTCTCTTATTAGATTCCACTGGATGCATGTCTGTACGGTTCCTCTCCATCATCCGTTGCCTGGCAACCCCATCAACTCTGTTTTGAGTCCGGCACAGCGCAGCACTGTTGGACAGCGAGAGGAGGAGTTCCTGCGATAATTCCGTAATCATGCGCGACCAGAGTTATGGGTATACGCTATAAATACAACAACACAAAGTGTTCCCAACCGAAGGAACAGAAGAAGAGCTTGTATTTGTCTTTCTTTTGAGGTTTTAGTGCTGTTTTATTTTGAAACTTAACTGGATGTTGTTTTGTTGTTTCGGTGTGTGACTTCCTGTCTGCTCTGCGCTGGATTCGGATGAAGTGATGCTCAATGCTCCCGTTTCCAGCAGGAATACAAGTTCTCTGGAGCCGGACCGAACATGGATCTGGTGGACTCTAACCATCAGGACTCACAGAAGGACGTCGTCACTCCACATATTGATCATGATATGAAACAAACCAGCCTGCAGTCTGAACCAGATGCTGACAGTGTGAAGTGTTGAGTGACTCGGCCTGTACTGAAGTTACAGCCGACACTAAAGTAACAAGGTTAATGATATCTACAGGTATCGACTTTATTAACACAGTGATATGCAAACTCATACACCAAATTAATACAAATTAATCATAATCTATCAATAATCTTAATGAATAAACTGGATCAACTCAATAAGATATCAGACCTAGAGGTGGTGATACAGAACTGCAGGTAGTTTGGATCAATATTCACTGTCTGACACTAAGAAAAGATCAGAAATGAAGAAGTTAACAACTAGAAATAACAAGATGTGGAGAAACAATTGAATTAATATCAGACTAACTCATCTCAATCCACAGCCTGTAATGTGACTGAAGGCTCCCACATTCGGCCTTAAAGCCAACTGAACACATATGATGACAGTACGATGAGGTGTAAAATGTTCTCAGGTCAAACAGCTTCCAGCAGTCGGCCTGTTGATCTTTGGCTCCTGGAATATAACAAACAGAGGAAACATTCAAATTCTTAACGTATGTCAGCAGCTCCAGGTGACATTAAACAGCCTGCAGGTGTCACATGACACACAGCAGGACAGGATGCTGCTAACCATCACTACACCTTTATTCTATATTCTCTATCTGATGACAACAGTTAACGAATGGCTGCATGAACATGTGTGAACTTATTAACATCCTCCACCCACGATAACATTCAGAGGGAAACGATGCACAAGGAAAGATAAAGACACAAATACACACAAACTGTCCAACACTCATTAATCAAACATCACACAACTGATGGAATAATGATGATGATACATGTACATGTGTATATACACACACTAACTAATGACTGATGATGTTTCCTCAGTGTTTCAGGGCCTGAAGCAGTGGAAGCTGCTCTCTGGGTCACTGACATGTACTGAAACCAGCAAGAGAACAGAGCTGAGAGGAGTCCGGTCCAACATCAAGGTATCAGAACCTCCAGCATCAGTCTGACTGAGGACGGCTCGTCATATCAACGTCAACCTGTCAGCTGAGCCTGAACATCGTGTCTCATCTTCTCCAGCTTCATAAAGTCCAACACATCTCTGGTCCGCTGTGCAAATGTTGGAGGATGAGTGATTGTAGCTGAAGCCAGAGCGAGCGTGCAGCTGTCGCTCACAACATGTTGGGACTGTGGTGAAGTCAGAGTCCAGATCCAGATCAGCTGTGTTAGTTTGACCTGGTGTTGGCAGTAAGAGGACGGTTAGATCAGGTCCAGAACACAGAGATTCCTCTGAGGGCCCGTCCATGAATATTATAGATATGGTTCATCAGGTTATAGCAGGTCATGTGACCCAGAGACTCCAGATCAATGCTGGTCGTTTCACTGCTCTGGATAATTAGGACACACGTCTTTGTTATGGATTTTAGTGCTCGTCATGTTTTATATGAATATTTGTTACCAAGTCAGCATTTTTCTCTCAGAAGCTCCCAGATCACTCAAAATGCCCAAAAGTCTTCTTGTTGAGTGAGACACAGCTCAGTTTATTGATTATAGCTCCTCATGTTTTTATCAATAACACTTTATCTGTATAATGTGAGCTGAGCCGGGATGAGCCCCGTCCACTGAGCTGTCAGTCTACAAATGTAGCGTCTGTGATCGGGAGGAACCAGAATCCAATAAAAAGAGGCGCGTCTCATCCAACCAGGACTGAGTTTGATTCACATGACCTGGAAGCTGCTGAACAAGCTGCAGCTAACATCTATTTCAATATTTCTGCTGTCGTCCTTCTCAGATGTAGTTTGTGAAACAGCTGCAGCTCTTGATACAGTCCAACATCATGGAGACAGTGAGACATTCACTGACATTAAGAAACAAGAAGACAGGTTAACTGGAGGCCAACATCAGCCCTCAGCACCTACTGAGCACACATGATGACATGTGAAATGTTCAAACAGCTTCCAGCAGTCGGCCTGTTGACTGAAGCTCTGTCTGCTGAGAAACATTACAGTTCTTAACATAAGTCAACAGCTCCATGTAAATACAGGTGAGACCAGTGAAGAGACGACACGTAGCCTAACAGGACGTTGGTCCTGATCACGACACCGTGTTTGTTTCAGTCCTGTCACGTGTCGCCTTCGTAGGAGACGAGAAATGTTTCCAGTTAAACAGAGTTCAGTGGATTCACACCAACTGGAACTGGTATAAAGAAAATCCTTCTGCTCTCCTCCTCTGTAATATTCAGGGAGATGAAGGTTCAGTCAGTAGTTTGAATGCAGCAGAACTCTGAGTAGTTTCTTCATTACACTTCAGCTCACATCACTCACACAGTAGAAACATCTCCTTCCTGGTTTGTCATGTATGCAGGCCCTACAGTGTTTTGTAGCCCCCCATGGTCCCAGCTCCTGGGTTATGATGACCCACCTGGAAAACAGTTTCCTGGTGGCCTTTTGGTTCCAGCAACTGGCTAATTTCTCTTCCTGTCTGAGTGTCCAGACTCACTCTGTACAACCTGTGAAGGCCCCTCTGGTTCCTCCTATGCTTTTCCTCCCATGTCTAATTTCCACTGGCACCACAGAGTATCTGTGAATATTCCCATGCACACACCTAATATGCACCGAGGATGCCTCCACCAAAGCTCCGGGTCGAACCCGGTTCAGGTGGATTATAGACTGCATACAGCCTGAATCCACCATTGCCTGATGTAAACCCCCTTGAATCCTTACTGGATCCTGTACTGTTGATATTTTGAAGTTTCATCTTTTCTGAATGATTATCATCCCAGATCTCAGTTTCCAGCCTGCTGGGTTTCTAATAATGGGTTCTGGGCCCAGAAGAAGGCACATGGGTCCGGCCCTGTGGCCCACACCTGGTGCTGATGCTCTTTAACTTCAGGACTTGTTCTGAATGACTCACCTGGTCTGAATGAGGACAGATCCAAAGATCACTGGTCTGTTTTTAACCTGTCACAAAGATTCACTTCTCCTTTCAGACCTTGTATCTGAGCAGTCGTGTAGAACCAGTGAGGAAACCTTCAGAACCAGCACGTGTTGTAAACCGGTTCCTCTCTTGGATAACAGTTTGTCCCCTGCAGCTCTAAAGGGGATTTGCATGTTGGTCACTAACCAGGTCCTGTTTGCCTTCGCCGGCGGCGGACAGGAGTCAACAGGTGAGCTGCGAGGAGAGAAGCATAAATACCTGTCGTAGAGACGCTCTCAGCATCAGACGGTCTGCAGGTGAAGACAGAAGAGAAGCTGAGAGAAGCCAACATGGTCCGACTGAGCCTCATCGTCCTCGGCCGTGAGTATCCTCTCAGATGTAGTGGAGCACATTTATACAGTCCAGTTCTCGCTGACTGACGGAGTAAATGTACTTAATTACTCTCCGTGACTCCACATGTGTCGCTGACTTTCTTCCTACACGTCTGTTGTCATTTCTAATGATGATGTTGGTGCTGAAGGTGAACTGATCCCAGGTGATGATGTTCTGAACCCTCACAGAGTCCAGACACCTTCACACCTTCACCACAGCTTTGACTCACAATGAAGACCACATATGTGTTACAGTGTTGTGTTACTGTTGTGTTACAGTGTTGTGTTACAGTGTTGTGTTACAGTGTTGTGTTACTGTTGTGTTACAGTGCTGGCTGCAGTTTGGTGTTTCTCTGGAACTACTGGTGAGTTTTTATTCTGCTCGATCATGATCATAATTTACTGTTCTGCTGCTTTTACAGCTTTTTTATTAAATGTTCAGTTTATAGCGTTAATATAAAAACATGTAATGGTGATACAGATATCATGTAAATGATGATGTGATGATGTCACAGTCTCACCTGTGTGTGTTCACAGAGGGAGTGCGAGTCAGGAGATATCGGGGGGCTGCATCCTTGTCCTGCGGTGAGTCGACACACACTCGTCTTTCTGTCCTCGTCGATACGTTCAGTCTGTTTGTCAGCTCGTTACTGAATGAAGCGACGTCCTCACTGTGAGACACTTCTCTCTCCTACAGGTCGTGGCCGGATGATAAAGGTGGAGAAGTGTTACAAGATCAGATCATCGTGTCCTAGGGTGACCTACTCCAGTGGCTCTGTGAAGTGTGTCAGCTGGCGTTGGGCTCGTATCGTAAAGAGGTAAGACAACATCCACATGATTCATGTTCCGTCTGCTTGAGGGCAACAATAACATGGTTATTATGGGAGAAATGTAGAGATGAGCAGTGTGCGGTCCAGCTCTGGTTCTGGTTCTGATCATGTCTCCTCTCTGTTTCCAGATGTACCAGAAGGAGGTTGTGTTGGGTCTCAAGACGCATCTCCAAGGGTCGATATGCCTGTAAATACAGGTGTGTCAGGAGGTCCCGACCGAGGAGGAGGAGGAGGTGTCACACCACACGTTCTAGGGGGCGTCACTGTCACTCAAGGAGGAGGAGGAGGTGTCACTGGACACGTTTTAGAGGGCGTCACTGTCACTAGAGGACCTGACTGTAAGTACACAGATACACACACACACACACACACATTAAAGACATTAAAGTAACAAATTGTGTCATATTATTGATGATTTAAAGGAGCAGTGTGTGGTCCTGGTTCTGGTTCTGGTTGTGGAGAAGAAGTCCAAACTGACAGTATTAACATTGAATATTAATGAGTAATAACACAATGGTGGTTCCATCAGTGAATAAAGGAGCTGTTCTGCTCAGCTCAGCTCAGCAGAACAGAACCCATCAGAACATGGTTGTTGGACCCAGCTGATAATAATCCTCAGCAGCTGGTTAACAAAGCTTCAGTCCAAAGTGATGAACTTTATCTTTGAGGGTCCATCAATAATGTTGTTAATGTGACAAATCTCTGCTGTGTTTGTGTTCATGTTGTGTTTGTTTCTTCTGCTGTTTCTCATGGCTGCTAGTGTTCCTCTGCAGCTGAGGACCAATCAGCTGAGGCCTTTCAAACCCTGCTGTTCACGGCTGTGGACAGAACGCTTTGAAGACCCGTCAGACTGATCGCAGGTCAGATCGGAGCTGAAACTGGAGATCCTCGTCCTCTGTCTGAAGTCGTGTGTTGAAATGATTCAAACGTGTTCAAACTGAAGGATTTGAAGTGAATAAAATCCAAGTTTTCCTCCGACAGCATTTGTTTTGTGTTGACTTTTGTTTGTCCCTGTGCAGCTTTTATCACATTATGGATTGTTTCCTCTCACATAATGTTGGTTTGTGGGTCGCTGGCAGACGAGCTGCTCACTCAGTTTCACACCAGGATGTTTTAGAAACGACTTACACAGCGTCTTACTCAAAACTGCGCTCTGAATTCAGTTATCAATATACTGTAGAGAACACATCAGGATGTGAGAGGAGGAGATTAACGCCCCCCTTAGTGCTCAGAACTTCACCTGAGGGGAGGTTCTGTTCACCTGAGGGGAGGAGCAGAGCGGGCAGCAGGAGTGAGGTCAAGGTCAAACTGTGTTGACACGTTTCATATAATTGATGAATGAAATGTTCGTCACTGTAATTAAACATTTGGAGTGTAAACTGGAAAACACAAAATGAAATGTAATTTGAGAGGTGAGACGGGTCTCGCCTGTCTGTCTCACCCACAGCCGGAATGTTTACGCAGACAGGCCGTTTTACTGACATTAAACGTGACAGCATCATGTGTGATGAAATGCACTCGGATCACTTTCCTCTATAAATAAATGTTGCATGTTTAGAAAGGCGAAAAACTAAACTGGTACCAGCTCGACTCGCCTCAGCTCACCTCACTTTTAGTACCGCTTAATTTTCCACCGCCTATTGCACCTGGATAGTTCCAGCTCAGTGTCGCTGATAAAACAGCTTTTACTCAACCAGCCTCTGGTTATAGTTTCCCCACCAACCAATGACTTCCTGAAGTATGGATGGTGGCAACTTCTTCCGTCACTGTCGTTTCTAGGGAATACAAAGTCAGATGGAACCCGACTTGGTCCCCTGGAAACCAGTTAGCAGGTCAGTGCACAGAGGCTCATCCTCAGGAGGCGATTCTGCTCCAGGCGATTCTAACGGAGATTGATTAGATATAATGTTTGCTAGTCAGTTGGACTGAAAACAGATGCTGTCGTCATCGACTCTTATAGCCAGCAGTGTAGCAAGAGGCTAACACACAGACGAGTTAGCCTGTGCTAATTAACTGATGATTAACGTCATTTAATTTCATTACATGCATGATCATACTCATGAAGTGCAGATGACATGGCTCCATACCTTCATCTTCTGCTCGTTTCTCCTCTTCTTCTTCTTTTCTCTGCTTCCTGAACTGGGCACCGGATGTCTTCAACCTCTTCTTATTTATTTGTTTATTTGATGTTCGGGAATCAACACGTGACCCCAAAGAGTTCAAACTAAACCAATTCACCTCGTTTTCTAATATATTTCACTATTTAACCAAACCCTGAAAAATTAGATATGTGAAACTATGGGCTTTTATTGACACAATGATTACGACTGAATTGTGCTTAATGTGGAGAGAATTCGTAATATGATTGACTTCATCCCACTAATTGCATTAGTTGTGCACTAGTAACTTGGAACTTGCCCTCGTCGTTTATGCCACAACAAGGAGATGCATCTGCATGTCTGTGTCCAATTCACCTAACACCTAATTCCCAGCCACCTCCTCATGACCTGGTCCCTTTTTCCCCTTCTTTTCTGCACTCTGCTAGTTAGAAGAACACCACGTGACAGGCAATAAACGTTGCTTGCGAGAAGAGACTGCTTCCATGAGTGGAACCACCGGACTCCCTTCAATCACCTATTATATTATAACTGTGGTTACAAACAAAAGCACATCTGTGGACTTAATATTCCTTCACCCAACTTCCTGTCCGAGAACAAGAGCCTTGTGAAGGATACCCACCATCATCTGACTGGGTGGCTACTGGGAAATCAATAGTCATACAAGAGAAGTGGAGAGAGTCCTGATCGGTTTCCTTAACCAAGAAAGAGGCCAAGACGTAGTCTTATCCTTTATTCAACCATATATTGTTCCACAGCCGGACCAGATCTACATTTTGATATGTAACTAATCTCCCTGATGTAATCCTAACCCAAGTTACTAATATTTGATTCTGACATCTGAGTGTCTGATGTAGCCACAGTGCCACCTCCTGGTAAGTTTGGTATACTTCCCAGAGGACTTTCTTAAGTAATGTAATCCACAATTAAGGTTTATCTATACTGTCTTTCACCCCCAACATATGTTTCAAAGTATAAGTCAGCACTATGTGAAACAGATTCGAGCCATCAATGGATTATAACTGATAATTCCTTTTGCCTATTAAGCAATTCTGTTTATTTCCTTTTGATCATGTAACCAAATGTTTTATGTGAAAACTCATGGTGGATTTAGGTGAACAGTCAATCGCGATCTTAAAACTTTCAGAAGGACAGTTTTATTCAGCAATAAGTAATAAGTCCGTGATTTGATCAGTGAACATGTGGCCTGGAGGGAGCAACGTGACCGAGCCTCCTCGGAGCCGCCCTCTCCTCAGCCTTAAAAAGAGACACATCGTGTCCCATCTCTCTCTTCTGCTCTTCTCTTATTACTCCTTGCGCTTGCTGTTATTTTTGCTGTTATTCTCTTATGCCGCACTTGTTTTTCTTTTTCATGCGTTTTACTTTGTTTTAACGCCGCGTAACTTTTTATTTTTCAACATTGAGTTTCGTACTTTGCTTACTTACTTAGAGACTTTGTAATCCCCGCAGATCTGAAACATTTCTACGGCTCCTCCTCAAGTGATGTGCCTTTATTTTGAAAAGATCTTTCTTTGAAATTTAAGCAAGAACAAAATTGATTCTTTTTGTATTATGTTAGATTGTTAACTTATCGTATTCCAAAACAAAGAAACTATTTTTGTTTTCTTGTATTCAGTAATAAGGAAAGTTCGTCCGGCCGGCGTTTCTTTCCCAGTTATTTTTACGCAAGAAGTCAAGTTAATATATATTCGGAGCTCCGTAATCACCAATTCCACCGAGACTCTGATCATAACTAAACCATCACAAAGTCGGTGCAGTTTAGCTGCTTAAGAAGCCGTGAAGAAACATAGCCTGCAGCCAAAAGAACAATTGTCAGTCAACTGCGCCCCCAACACTCTCTAGCAAGACACTTTGCTGGGCAGAGGAAGTTCGACCCGAGAAGGCACCACTCCACAGCGGTGCAGAACCCAACGGGCTCCGGACTCAGACGGAATCCCCACTGTTCCGGTAAAACGACGTCATCGGGGAAGCCGCCGTGTCATCATCCAGTGGCTGGACCGCTTTACATCTGCATCCAGGCCGAGACGGAGCTGACGGAGAGAAATCGGATTTTGGGAAATCTCTCTCCTTCAACAAAGTAGGCTGAAAACTCCACACACGACAAGAGTCACACGTGAATGAAATCAGAGTTGGTGTTTGTGAAAGCTTTGAATATATATATCATGAATTCAAAGACATCTCTCATAACCTCGTTATAAATTAGTCCCGTAGCGAACAGTGGCGTGGTGTGATGAAATTTCAGAGGAAGCCAAGTGAGACACTGTGTGTGTTTATATGTTGCTATTTCATGTCGCCCAGCATCATTTTACCAGCACTTACACCCGCTTGTTTTCTAACCGACACTCTGAGCACCGACGTGCTCCTTCTCTCTCTATCTGTCCCTCAGTCAGTCAATCACTCATACACACACACACACACACACACACACACACACACACACACACACACACAGTCCTCATAAACATCTCATTAATGCAACCAGATACTTAATGCACAGCACACATTTGATAGTGGAAAGATGCGAATTCATTCACACAATCAGAAGCCAAAAAAGTTTTACGTCCACGTCAAACACGACTTGTACGCTCTATGTGAGACACACAAATGCTTTTCAGTTTATATAGCCTACATAATAATAAATGTACATGTTCATTATACAGAAACACAACGACCCAGTACCGGTGGCTGTAAACAGACAGCCCGGCCCGTCACGGACTGTCCATGCTGCTCATTTTCTCCACATGAACAAAACAACAACCAACAACTTCAGTGGACTCACATGCTGCTTAATCAAAGCAAGCAAAACACAATAAGGACTATAATCACATCATTGTGATGCGAACAGGGAAAAAAAAGCGTTTTCCTCACCCTGTTCGTAGAGGAAGGCCGTCTCCTGTCTGTCATGGTGGCAAAGTGATCGATGACCATGTCTTCTAACTTCCCACAACTTCTTGGTCAAGTTGACAAGCCTGTCCAGTCCACATGTGCTCCTCAGTTCTGATCATCTTTAGACAGATGCTCTGCTGATGCGCTGGTAGTCGTAATCGTGAGCATACACTGCAGCAGTTTGAAGACCTCGGAGTCAAACTCCAGAAAAACATGCAACAACTCCACAAAAACATGCACCAACTCCACAAAAACATGCACCAACGCCACAAAAACATGCACCAACGCCACAAAAACATGCACCAACTCCACAAAAACATGCACCAACTCCACAAAAACATGCACCAACGCCACAAAAACATGCACCAACGCCACAAAAACATGCACCAACTCCACAAAAACATGCACCAACGCCACAAAAACATGCACCAACTCCACACAACTGCCCCTGTTTGCGCTGCCAGCGGCCTCACTGTGACCCCTGAACGCTCTTGGCGCGCAAGGTGCAGGGCTGCAACGATGAGTCTCAATAACATATCCCAGTTTCTCTTCACCTGCTCATTGTGCTTCTTTGTGCTCAGACTTTTTGCCAAGTCCAGAGCCTCGTGAATCCAAGCTTGGCGCTACCAGCTAGCCACTCGGTGCGGACGTAATTCTCCTCATTGAAAGTCCGAAAACTTTTCTTCATCTCAGAACAGAGACTGCTCTAGTTTTGGTGTTGGCCTGCCGTCAGATTTAATTCGGAGTTGCTGCTGTAGAGGCAGTTTAGTAAAATATTTATTTACTAAATACTCCAAATCTCCAATCTCCATAATTGCGCTTAATATTTTTGCTAGCTTACCAAGTATCGACACAAAACAACAACTTCCGTCATTTCATTCAATGACGCTAACGTACTGTGATTTGATTGGCGTGATGCCAACGAGTTCGTGGCTTCCCTTAACTCTGTTCTGACCAATCACAGGGGAGCAGTGTCGTCACAAAAGCCTCACCTGATTGGTCAATCATTCTTTTTTTTCACTAAGGAAGGCCAGCTCAGCTTGGCCTCCTCACAGAGAACAGAGTGCAGTACCATGTTTTCAACGCTCATTCACCACATAACATTTAGAGGGGCGCTGTTTCACACATCATGACACGCTCAATAATTAATGAAGAGAGACGAGGAGGAGACGACAGACACAACACAGAGGGATTACGTAAACTGTTAGAAAAGTGTTTTTATTAAATGACGGTTGTATTCTGAAAAAAGTGAGGAAGCCTGGCTTCCCTTGGCCTCTGCAAGAACACGCCACTGGTAGCGAATGAACGGTCCGCACCATCCACCATTGTCAAGAATCCATTTAATCAGTAATTCATTCACAGTCGTTACATTTTCTGTTACTTTGTCACCTGTTTTCATCATTATCTCATGTCATTTAATCTGCATTTATTTAGTTAATAAACATATTTAATCTTATGTCGTTGTCGGTGCACGTTTAATTTGAAGTGGGAAATCAATGGGATCGTGGAAAGAATTCACTAATTCAGAATAGGAGATCAAATATAAATTTGATATTTAACAGACTGATTAAATTGATACTCTAACTGTCCAAGCCAACTTGGGTAGTTAGATGTTTGGAATAGCTCCCTCCGGCCTATTCCAGTAAAATCAAATATCGGAGGGTGGTGCCCCGTATAACGTATAAAGTATAACGTATAAAGTATAAAGTATAGAGTATAATTAATTACCAGTCATTAATTATCACATTACTATCAAGGTATTGTCTCCTGCAATGGGAATGACAGTCAAACATATCATTAAAATGCAGTTTTATATAAAACAGCATCACATTATTTCTCCGGCCTGAACAAGGGCCCAGTTAGATTTCTGTTCATGGGGCCCTAAATCCCTGGCAGCACCGCTGGTCCTGACCATGAATCAAAAGGAATGAGCAGGTGAACTCTGACAGGAAGAATGATGACATGCTAACATGCTGTTGTGAATTTAACCGTGCTCTGGAGATCATCCTCCCGAGGGAAGAAGCTGCCCCTCCTGAGCCAACGTTAAACGTCCACAGCGTCCAGCCTGGAGACTGGGTAGTGATCCAGGACCTCAGACGGTAACACTGACATCGACCCGGTGGACAGGACCAGACCAGGTGCTGCTGACGACGCCCACTGCCGCCCGGAGAGCTGACATGGATCCATGCATCACAGTCTAAGTCTTTTCCGAGCCATGCCGCTGATGAATCAGAATCAGATACTTTATTAATCTCCGGGGGGAAATTGTTTTTGCTCCAGATGCTCCGTGCAAAGTAGGATAGAAATACAGCAGGAGTAACATGGCGAGAAAGCTGGTTGTGCTTAGTTGTCTTGTGTCAATGTTGTCTCATGGTTTCCTGTTTTATTTTGATAGTTCTTCTCTCCTCTCTTTTCAGGTAACTTGCCACTTCCCCTTGTGTTTTTCCCACCGTTCTGATTGTTTCCACCAGAGGTGAATTGCACAAAAGTAGAATAAAGAAATCCAGGATAACTGAGCAAGCGCGGCTTGACCTAGTCTGCTCGGCGCATCCTGGATTAACTGGTTGCATGTCTGCTGAGCCAGGAGGAAAAGGCGCAGCGATGTCCAGCCAGGTGTAGATAGTCCGGATAAGTGTGTGTTCAAGTACTCATGGATAGGAGTCACGCTTCATGTTTCTACAGCTCCTGATGGAGTTCTATGAAGAGGTGAAAGACATCATAAGAAAAAAGGCATTACCAGTGTCATAATTAAAGAAGGAGAGAAAGCCTGGCAGACAATAACAGACCGGCTTAATGCATAAGTAGTTCAACACTGTACAATTAATAAACAGGGCTCCACTGGAACTGTCATCATTAGGGTTCAATTAAAGTTACTTTTAAAGTTCACTAATCAACTGTTGTACACTTTGCATGTTACTCAGGAAATGTAGAGTGATTAAGTGCAAACAATCATCCACAATGTGTCGTTTAATCTATTTTTCTCATGTTCCGTTTTGATCTATTTTATCTTTCTCTCCTTCATAAAGAACAAACTTGTCTGGCTATAAAATGACCTGGCAGTTAAAATTAAATACAAGAACATTTTGCAGGCTGCTGACTTTAAAGTAGATATCAGTGATTAAATGAGGTGAATAGATGAGGTGTCTGCTGACATGTTGACTGTCTGTGTGACTGTAGCAGTTAAATAGCACAGAGGATCCACCGAGCCAGGATACGACCCAGCAGAGGAGCTGGCACTCCATTTAAATACAGGGAGGCCAGTGATGGAGGGACAGTAACAGACTCTGTCCCAGCCACAGAAACTGTCCGCTTCATACAAGGTACATACTGCAGCACTACTGCACATGGAACACAGTCAAATAAATATATTATACTGTCTGACTTTGGATTTCCTTACAGTGTCTGGGAACACAGTTACACTGTTGGTGCCAGCAGAAGATGATCCAGTTAGTACATTGTACTGAAATCACAGGGTTGGTATGTCCTGTGAAGTCTTAATTCAAGTTCTCGGTACATGTATGTGGCAGGTGAAGGCACATCTGCAGCTGCAGAATGCACTTCTGCAGATGAGGAGACTGTCACTGGACTCCAGAAGGCTTGAAGTGTGTCAGTTTTATGGAAATATCCTGCTTATTTAGTCCATAAAGGATCTGAAGTCAGTGATGTGGTGCCAATAGAAAATGTAACAGGACCCAGATGCTGCACAGTCTCTTAGCAGCCTGATAACATTGTGAGTATTGGCAACTGACAGAAGACTGTATGCAAAGCACCTGGAGAAACAGATAGAGCTGGCAGACATTAAAATCAAAGTGAAGAAGAGAAAGCTCCAAGAAATGGAGCTGGAGCTTAGGATTACATGTGGGACACTCAAGAAACTGGACCTGGAAAACCAGAAACTAGAAAGTTCTGTTGCTCTCTCTATTCCAGAATCCAAGCAAACAAGAGAAATGATGACTGCCAAATAAACCCTCAGGTGGTGCACGCACTGAAACCCAGATTTCAGAAGGCCGAAGGTCGTCTCGATTCCAGCCCTTGTCTTGCTGTGTGCATGGTTGTAGGCCTGCTGTGGTGGGTTTGGGGTTTTGTAGCCTTTGTCTCCCAGCAGCACACCAGAGAATTCGCCTGATAATTGAAGATATCATTTAGAAAACTACACAGCAGAGTTTAACACTCATGATGTCCAGTTAGCACAGAGAGTGTGAGGAGGGATGGAGCCCAGCACAAAGCAGGAAATGACTGTGTGCTTCAGATGCTGTGTGGTTTGTCTCAGAGGTCCTGAGTGTTTGAAGTGGAGACAGATTTATCTGAAACAAGGACGTCTTCTCCACAGTGGACTGTCACTCTGTAGCAGTGTGAGGACGGTTTCCTCTCTTTTGAGTCGCTCAGAGGAAACTTTCCTGGCTGCAACCTGTTTTCCTCTTGTTGTGTTTTGTTGTTGCAGTGCCACAAAAGTCCTGCAGGGGTCAGTAAAGATCAGTTTGAGGCCTGTTAGAAGTTCAATATGTGATGAAACATTAAGCCCCTTTAAAGTATGAAGAGTTTTGCACAGAGGACCATGAGATAAGGAGAAAACAGGAATGTTCATGAATCAGCAGGCGTCACTGCAGTTGTTGTGTGGAAGCTTTCAGGTGTGTTTAAAACTGTCATGTTGTCTCTCAGTCGAAGCCACAGAGCTCTCAGTTCTCACAGGAAGTGGGCTGGTTTAGGTGCACTGACTGAAGCTCGGTGTGAAATGTTAAACTCACATCCGTTAGTGACACAATGGGACAAACATCGACACAATGGCTGCTCGGTAAGTACAATCTGATGAACAAAGTATGATGGAAAGGTCTGATCAGGATGAACTGACATTTAAAAATCAATAAATGTTGACTGATAAAACCAAAGAAGAAGATGCCCATAAGGATCATGTTGCAGCTGTGTCATGAAGTATAAATCATTTACATATCAAACATGTAAATATAGGTCCAGGTTAAAAAGATCCAGAATTCCCCTGAAACTTCACAAAAGCTCAGACAAGTAAACTTACAGAAAAACACTCTGTACTGTGTCCGCTAACAAATCATTGAATAAACACCAGAAAGACATTCTGTTGTCTGTGAATTCTTTATTAGACAAACTGTCGACACAACACTGGTGTCACGAATAGGACGCTCACTGATCTGACAACAGACACACAGAGTCCCTGAAACCTCTGCTGGAAAGAAGGATAGAAGAAGAGTTCAGAGGTCTGAGGACGGATCGAATCATCACAGTGTTTGTTGATTAAACAAAGACAGATAAACTTCATTCACAGGTGTCTTTCAGCTCAGAGGAACCTTCAGAATAACAAATGCTTGAACACAAGAAAGTCATTTGGTTGTTTGTGAATTAAATATGGGATGAACTGTCACCACAACAGGACCTCTGATTTACATCCAAACACAACTTCAACATGTTTAACTAGAACACATTCAGTTTCCTCCACAACTCAAACACTGAACAAAACATGAAAATAACCATGAGAACATTTAAATCACACCGTTTTGGTTGAACACTTTCTGAATCTTGTTTCAGACTTCACCCTTTCAGTTTGGATCTAAAAATACATTTTCAATACGCAGTAACTCGAAACATGTTTATTTCTCGTGGAACAACAATATCCAACTTCCTACTGTGTCAGTATTTAGACAACATGTTCAACAGACACGTTTGTAATTATCTTGTCTGAAAGTGCTGAACTGTGTTGTTGTCACTGGTCTCATCACAGTCTTCAGTCTCAGCTGAACCTCTAAGTTTGGTTATCATGAAGCTGTGATGTGTTACAATGATCACACTTGTGTTTATTTAATGTGTCACGCTGGATGATTGTTTTGTAACAACCGCCGCAACAGAAGTATTTCTCTCCTCTGTGTACGGCCATGTGTCGGGTCATACTTCTCTTATGTCTAAATTTATTGTTGAATTATTTACAACATTCAGAGCAAAGACATGTTTTTTCTCCTGTGTGAATCCTGATGTGTGTGATAAGATTTTGCTGTCAGCTGAATCTTTTACCACATTCACAACAACTTTGTGATGTCTATCCGTTGTGAGTCCTGATGTGTGTAGTAACATGTTGCTGTCGGGTGAATCTTTTACCACATTCACCACAACTAAATGGTTTCTCTCCTGTGTGAATCCTTGTGTGTCTGGTAAGATCTTCCTTGTTAAGGAATCTTCTACCACATTCATGACAACTGAATGGTTTCTCTCTTGTGTGAATCTTTGTGTGTATGATTAGACTTTGCTTTTGGTTGAATCTTTTACAACATTCACAACAACTAAAGGGTTTCTCTCCTGTGTGAATCCTCATGTGTGTGGTAACATGTTGCTGTTGGCTGAATCTTTTACCACATTCACCACAACTAAATGGTTTCTCTCCCGTGTGAATCCTTGTGTGTCTGGTAAGATCTTCCTTATTATGGAATCTTCTACCACATTCATGACAACTAAATGGTTTCTCTCCGGTGTGGATCTTTCTGTGTCTGTTAACATGGCACTGGTAGTGGAATCTTTTACCACATTCACAACAACTAAATGGTTTCTCTCCGGTGTGAATCCTCTTACAAATCCTCAGTTTTGAGTTTTTTCTAGATCTTTCACCACAGTCAGAGGAAGTAAACTGTTCTTTGCCAGTACCACATCCTACACCACTTACAGGGACTTCAATGTTTTTCTGAGAGTCTTTGGTCTCACTCCGAACATCCTGACTGTCTTCAACCTCAGGTTCAGGAGGGTCTTCAGATTGAGGTCCAGGAGAGTCTTCAGCCTCAGGTTCAGGAGAGTCTCCTGTCTCAGGTTCAGGAGAGTCTTCAGCCTGAGGTTCAGGAGAGTCTTCTGTCTCAGGTTCAGGAGAGTCTTTAGATTCAGGTTTAGGAGAGTCTTCAGCCTCAGGTCCAGGAGAGTCTTCTGTCTCAGGTTCAGGAGAGTCTTTAGATTCAGGTTCAGGAGAGTCTCCTGTCCTGTCTTCAGTCTCTGATTGTAAATGTCTATCTGGAACTGAGTTCCTGGCTGGTTCCGGTAAACCACAGTCCTGTCCGTCAGCTTCTGTTTCCATATGTTCAGTTTGTCTTTGATGAAGCTGTGAGGACTGAGGTTTCTCTTCATCATCATCTTCATGCTTCACAGGAACAAGAGTGAATGTGAACACAGTGATATCAGCTTCCTCCTGATTAGTCCACAGTTCCTCCTGTTCATCTTTAATGTGTGGGGGCTCTGGGTCCTGCTGGTCCAGACTGGAGCTCCACTCCTGCTGCTCCGGAGAAACCTTTTTCTGACCAAACAACAGCTGCTGGACATCTGCAGGACACAGGAGACAAAAAGACAAATGTTAGGCCGACAGAAAAAAGTTCAAATCAGGATGATATTTAGCCAAATACTGGAGCGGAAAGGTAACCCCACATTGTTCCACTGAACATCATGAGAAATGACAAATATTGATGAATTCAAACAGTGTCAGGGTTCTCCCCAGAAATGTTTAGTGTAGTGGCGCACCATCGGGGTGGGTGGCGCTCCTCGCCATCAGCCAGGGGATGGACAGACGGACGGACAGGCGCTCGTCACCGTCAGCTGAGAGGGGCTTTTTTTACGAGAAAACCACGGCAGCCCACAAACACCAGCTAAAAAGCAGCTAACATTGAAAATAAGTATAGTGGCGCTGAGCAAGCAGTTTAGTTTCACCGTCTGGGGAGAACCCTGAGTGTGTTAGAGTAATATTGTGTTGGAAATTTACTTCGAAAAAAATCTACATTTGTCTTTCAAATAAAAAAAAGAAATCAATAACAATACAATCAAATTTATTGTTTATTTAAAGTTCTTATTTGTGTTTTTTTGCACCAACATTTTGATGCTTCGTGCTCCTTGATAACCTCCAATTTAAAATTTCTTGCGCCCACAATAAAGATTTTATGCTGCATTCAGAAAAAAAAAAGTTAGGCTAATATTCACGCTACATTACTAGTTTGATCGCAGGGTTGTTAACTATTAATCGTGTCTACTCGCTCAACGTGAATAGAAATAGCCATGAACACGTGGCACCCAGCCAGAGTCTGCAGCTTCCAGCGCTACCTGAAGCTAACAGGTGCCCAGTTCTCAGCTGTAGCCAAGTCATATTCCCAAATTTATAGTTTGTGAAACATGTTACAGGGCACGTTACTTGACACATGCTAAAAAAATAAGATAAGATTTACAACTTCACCTCACACCATGTTCTCTAATGCAGACATCATGTTTACATATTCAACAGCGTTTTACAGGAGGAGGATCTGAACAGCTGTTCTATTCACACTTAAAATGTTTTTTTGTCTTTTCAATGTAATTTTCAATCTATAAAATCAAACTGTGCTTTTCTTTTGCCAAGTTTCTCTCAAGATTTTCTTTTCAAATAATCAACCATCTAGAGAACTCGGGGAGCAGACCGGAGCCCTGCTGTGGGCGCTGCAGCCCCGGCTCGCAACAACACAACAAGCGAGAAAAGCTTCCTGTTCTACTGTTGTGCTAACTGGGGCTAATGCGCCGTGCTCTGCGCCCGGTAGAGTTTAGATCGGGCCCAAAATATCAAGCCCGACCCGACACGAGCCCGTGCACGTTGTGTCCGAGCCCGGCCCGGCCCGACACATTAACTGTAATTATGAGCCCGAACCCGATTTAAACCCGACATTTTTTTTAATACGTGGGTTGTTATAACTGACGTTCTCAAACTCCATGTTGCACTAAAACTACACAATCAGTGACGCCGGTAACGCGTTCCTCTAATCTGACCACTCTTTTCAGTAATGAGTAATTAAACGCGGTAATATTTCCAAACCAGAAATCAGATTAAAGTATTCAAGTCACTGTGCGTTACTATTATTTTCGTCATTTTCCTTGTAAAAATATATATTTTGCTTTCTTCTTGCGTCTCGAGGAGTGACGTGACGTGCGGGACAAGTCACATTTTCAGCACGAGGACAACTCACATGTAACACCACGCAGCGACACGAGCAACATGGAGGGAGGAGAGAGATGCGCGTTTTCTAGCTGGAAACACAGTCATTATTTAGAGTTATTAAAACATACACACACACACACACACACACACACACACACACACACACACACACACACACACACACACAAATGCTTGATCAAGGGCCCGGCCCGGCCCGGCCCGAGGAAAGTGACGGGAAATATCGGCCCGGCCCGGCCCACGGGCCGGGTCGGGTCAGGGTCGGGCTCGGGCTCGGGCTCGGGCAGAGAATCTAAACTCTAGCGCCCGGAGCTCGTTAGCTCCGTGCTAACTACCACACTCCAAAGGCATAAAGGGACCGGAGCTCGAGAGCTCCGCGACAAACAAAGATATACAGAGACTTGGACACATCAGGAGAGAGAGCTTGAAGAAAAGTCCGCGAGGTAGTTGGACTCTGTGTTGCCCAGAGGCGGCCGGCACACGGGTCCTACATGCTATAGTGGCTCGACCGTCCGGCTCCGCCTTCCCGCAGGATGCTGCCATTAGCTTCTCTAATGATATGCAAACCACGCTCTACTTGCCCCTCCCCTCAGGCCCCGCCCCCTCGACGCCAAAACAGTGACAGAAAGTTGAAACTGAAAATCAGTGACACTGAAAAAAAACTGACATTGTAAAAAAAATCTGTCACTGAAAAAAAAATGACATGAAGAAAAAATCTAAAGATTGTCATTGAAAAATACAAAAAAATCCCAATAAAATAAAATAATAAGATTTTCAGATTTTAATTATTTTAATTAGGTTTTTTTTTCAGTGCCAAAACTTGTTTCAATGCCAATACAACTGTTTTCAATACAAATGTTTCAATGCCAATGTTTCCTTTTTCAGTACTAGCTTTGTTTTCAATGCCAATTTTTTTTTTTTCGATGCCAAATTTTAATGTCACTGTTCTGGCTCCATACTTTACATTTGTTCTATATGTTATAATACAATATTTCAGCACTGAGCTACAATCAGGCTACATTCATGATTTTGTCCAGTCGAACTAACCAAAAACTTCTTATTGATCATTATAAAGTTTCCGGTCGTTGCTGTAACCATGGTAACTCACGGTGCCAGAGGGGAGGGAGAGACGCTGAATGAAGCCGTTTACACAGATACACTGCAGACAAAGTCCAGACTATAATTGTTATTTCACACATGTAGCACACAACAGGAGACTCTCCGTGTCAGACGAGTTCTCACGTGTTGACTGAACCCAATGAATAACGTAGCAGTGCGACGAGTCCTTGCTAGCTAAGCAGCTAAACGTTAGCGCCGCTCCGTGTTTAGGTCCCGCCCTGTGTGAGTCACTACACTGTCATTGGTCAGGCAGCACACGCTGTTAACGATACCATTGGCTGTAGAGTGTGACAGTCTGTCAATTATATCAGCCAACACTTGTTCTCCTCCTACTACACTGATCTCATAAGTCGCCCCTGTAAAGTCTGAATGACGGAAATCCGTCGCAGCGATGGAGAACTTTAATCCATGCAGACTTTACGTCCTCCCTCTTGTAGCCAAACCACCGCCAGACGATGGATCCTGCGTTGTTTTTCTTGGGAATTAATTCAAAGCATCTGTTGCTGCCTACCTGAGATCTCTGCTGCTGTTGCCGGGCGTATGACGTTGCACGCACGAGAGAATGTGATGTGCGTAACGAGGTGCGTTTGTTGGTAGATCATAGGTAACATCAAGGGGGCTTTAAAGCAGTCCGCCGCCCCACCTGGGCTCCTCTGACTGGGCACAAGTGTGTTGCAGGACTGCTTTGAATAATCAACCTGAACTGAGCGGTCAGGAATGCAAAGCAGGCCGACAGTCAAAGATCCAGAGTCACTTCCATGACTCTAAGGACACCAGACGATTGCTGCAGGGTATCAAACACATGACTACAGGCCCCCTCCCCCCACTGTGACAGCAACACAGACTTCCTAAATGACCCCAAAAACTACTTTGGACAGTTTGATGCACTAAATAAAACACCCACCATTAAAGCCCCCTTCACCAGGACCACCAGGTTCTCAGTCTCAACCCAGCTGATGTCCATTGGACACTGAGGAGAGTCGACCTACTGAAAGCTGCAGGTCCTGACAATAAACCTGACCATGTGCTTAAATATAATATAATATAATATAATATAATATAATATAATATAGTATAATATAATATAATATAATATAATATAATATAATATAATATAATATAATATAATATAATTTAAAAATGACTCTGATCCATCAGATTTGATCTTCATGTCTGTGTACATGAAGATGTGTGAGTGTCGTTATTTCACGAGTCTTTATTCAGAACAGAAAACACTTTTCTAAAGCAGTCACTAGGTGGCGGTACAACGCCTTCTCAACGTGTCAAATTACTGTTTTTACATTCCCACTTAATTTTACACCAGCATTTAAGCACTTAAGCAATTTCCACAACTAAGATCAGTGCTTGACCTCACAAATAATGTCAAAATAATAAATCCCAGATTTGTTTCCCTTACTTCTTTTTACCGTGCTTACAGGCTCCATCACATATTGAGCAGTAAACAGTACAGTGAGCATATGAGGCAGACTTAAACAGGGTAAAGTCCAATCTCTCCTCTGAGGGACTCAAACTTTTGTCTTGTCAGCTGCTTGGTCAAGATATCTGCCTTCATATCAGCTGTTGGACAATACTGCAATGGGGTTCTGACGAATGGTTTCAATGTGATGCTTCTGATGAAGAAAGACACAGTTCTTTGCTTTGTGTTGGACAATAAAATAAAGAAAATAAAGAAATAAAACCTGAGTTGTGACCTGAAGTTTCCCTTTTTAATCCACTGAGCTGCTCGGCTGTTGCAGTCCCTCCTGACCAGCCGGCTGCTGCTCTTCTGGGATCATCCTCCTCCTCTGGAGCCTCTCTTCACTGCTGGAGTCTCTGTGAGGCCACTTGTGTAGATTACAGCTTCAGAACCTCAGTAAACCCTGAATCTGCCTTTATTGTAACACCAGGAGCAAAGCTGGCTGGATGAACTGTGTTCATTCTATTTTACGAACGGAAGTTTTAGGCAAAAAATGTAGTTATTGGTCAAAAAATTGGTCAACATTTTTCATTAAAGATGATAAAATATAAAACAAATGTGAACAAAGACCCACATGGAGCTGTTGACAGGACTTATGCAGCAAGAAACCTTTGTACCATCAGAGTACCACAAAGTTAAAATATGAAGGAATGTCCATTTATTCATTGATTAAATCATCTTTTTATTCTAAAAGCTTACAGCAATAATTAGTTTATGCATTTTATGTATATATATTTAACTTTTGGTGAGTATTTCCATCGAAGGTTTGGTCTGAAGTTTCCAACTGTGGTCAGACACCATTAAAGTTCTGGACCTGTAAATAAACGACTTCAGATTAATGAGGGATGTTTTAGTGTTTCTCTTTATTTTGCGACATTTGTGAATTTGTTCCCTCATTACAACTTTTATCTTGTGTTCTTCAGCTCAGAGAGGAGATAGACTTTTATTTTGTAAAGTAGACAGCGGAAGCTCCGTGCGTGCTCGTGCCTTTCAAAGCCCGCCATCACAGCGGCCGTTAACTCAACAGACTGATCAGCTGTTTTAATCACTCTGATCTGCTCCGACCGATGATGACGTGTGGTGACGAAACGCTCGTGATATCAGGATGAACATATCGATCAGGTCCGGATCGATGTGAGCCCGCGCGGTGATCTGATCAGCCTGATGATGAATCGTAGTATTGATAATGATGAAACAAACAAAAAGAACATCATGGATTCTCATGGAGGACGCACTGGCGTCTGATTGGCCCGAGGTGACGGACTGCGGGCCAATCAGAGAGCGCGCTGCGGGAGGCTGCCGCTCCGAGCAACAAGAGAGTTCAGACTTGTTATTGATTGATTTACTGAGACAGGTGTGTCACCTTTAACACCTGAGACACGTGTTTATATATCTGTAACAGATGAGTTTCATCAGGAGGTTTAAAGATGTTATTATTATAAAATATAATCTATCATAAAGAGGAACATGTGATCAGCTGTTTAACATCATCACATCGATCCAGATGTGACTGTTGAATCAGAAATGTCTTTTATTTTCTTTCTTTTTATGGTTTATTATCTTTATTAATAAAGTGCTGCAGCCTGCTGGGCGACATTTTGTGTGTTATTCTCTATAACATGGTGTTAAAATGTCACCAGACTGACAGAATCTAATCTCAGGTAAATATACTGAAGCATATTCAGCACTTTCACATTATTTGTATGAATATAACCATCAAATGTAGTGGAGTAAAAAGTTTATATATGCAAAGTCCAAATATCTCAGAAGTGTTGTGAGGTCCAGCAGTGGAAACGTTGTCAGAGGTAATAATCCTGCTGGGCTCATGTCGCCCTCTGGTGGTTGTTTACCAGAACATCAGTGATGAACTCTTATTGTCTGACAGGAATCTTCATCTGATATCTTATAATCTGTTCTTCATGTGTTTCTGTGAAGAAAACATGGTCCTGCAGCTGAAACACACTGATGAAGTGAAGATGACACAAATCCACAGTAAAGACGCTGGACTCTAAAAAACACTTAAAATATGAAAGAATGTCCATTTATTCATCGATTAAATCATCTTTTTTGATTTTAAAATCTTACAGCAATGAGCAGATTGTGCAATATGTGTATTTTGCTGTGTATTTCCATCAAAGTTTTGGTCTAAATTTTCATATAAAGTGTCATTAAAAGGTGTTAAAAGTGTTAAATGTGACGTGTTTCTATCTGCAGACTCTCTGTAAAGGTAATGATACATGTTGTTACTGCAGAGACCTGCTGTCTCTACATCTGAGGTTGTATTTACACTTTACTGTCAGAGTTCAAAGGATCTAAACCACATGTTTCAGTCCAAACCACCATGTGACATCACTCTGACATCACTCTGACATCATCACTGATCAATAGTCATCAATAGTGAGTGTGTAGACTGTGTGTGAGAGTCAGAGTGAAGAAGAAGCTGACGAAGCGTCCTCCTGTCTTCATCCGTCCTCCATCAGCTCCTTCACCTCCATTTAGTCTCTGATCCAAAGTCACATCAGATCAATAATCAAAGATTGACCAACAGACCGATCAAACAGATTGATCAGCCATCAGAGGAGTTGGATCAGTTTGATCTTTGATCTGAATTCTCCCTGCAGAGGAGACAGAGACAATTAGAGACAAGCAGCCAATCACAGACAGACACACAGACTGTTCAGTATCTTCATACTGACCTTTGACTTTGAGCTTCACTGTTTTCTCTCTCCACACGTTCTTGTTGAAGACCCCACACCTGTATCTTCCTGTGTCTGTCTCTTTGGGGTGTTTCAGGGTCAGACTGAGGTCTCCAGTCTTCAGCAGGTCTTTCTTCATCTCTGTTCGGTCTTTGTAATCCTGGTGCTGTTTCTCAGGCTGGTCAGATCCGTTATTATACACGTGGACTGTCGTTAATGAGGGTTTATAGCAGAACCACCTCACTGTAGCGTCCTCAGGCAGCTCAGGTGTAGTTCTGAAGGGCAGCTGGACAGACTCCTCCCCCTCCTCCACCTCCACCTGACAGACTGAGAGGAAACAAAGCACAACATCAGCTGTACAGACAGCAGCAGCAGTTTTGAATAACTTTATTGACTGATTACAAAGTAGTAGAGAAAGCTGAAGGACAGAACCAGGTGAGACCAGCAGGTAACAGGGGACAGAAACACAGGAAGTAAAACCAGGTTTTCCAGGTGTTGGACATGATCAGAGTCCTGATGGTGTTGTGATGTTTTGTCCCTGTGGTCTTCACAGTAATGTCTCATCTCAGTGTTGATCTGCTGTTTGTTGCTTCTCTTTGTCACTTTCACATTTCTGGACGTCAGATTTAACATTTTCTTTGATCAACTTCTTCAACAGGAAGTGAAGATTTGTTGAATCAGCTGAGAACTGATCATCAATCAATAACTGATACAAACTATTAAAGCTGCATTTCTTTGTTCTCAGTGATGAAAAGATTTGTTGTTTCTTTCAGCTCGTTCCTTCAACTTTCTTCTGGATCAAATAAAAACATCACATTCAGATCAATACTGTCAACTCTGATTGGAAATCAATCAGCTGATTGATGTCAGTCAATCAGAAAACAACACGGTCAATAAATGAAGATTCACAGAATCTAAATCATGTCGGTCACGTCCAAAGAACAGCTGGTCATCAACAACACAACAGAACATGTTTATAACACCACACACTGGAACACTTTACACATCTTTCATCATTCTGGAATAATTAAAATCTAGTTTTAAACATTTTTACAAACAGTAAAACAGCATCATCATCCACAGCTGTCTCTGTTCTGTTTCTTCTGCTCAGACACACCAACATCTTTGTCCTCCACACAATGAAATTAAGAAGCTGCCATTTGCCTTTATTTCTCTGAGAGGACCTGCAGCCCAGAATGAACTTCTGCTTCTAAAAACTCCCCAAATAGTCTGAAAACATGTTCCAACATCACAAACAGAGGCAGCAGTCGACAACACTCCATGAAACAATGAGAAACAGTCTCAGGATGAGACAACATGGACAGACAGGACTCACATCAGAGTTAATGACAGAGACAAACACAACACCTGACAGCTGATGCCATAAAGTGGACCATACTAAACTGTTGGTGGTGAGAACTCGACCTCTGTAGGACATTTTTGTTTTAATCCACTTCCACCTGCTAGACGACCTTTAACATTCTCCAGTTCTGAAGAACAAATGAAGGATCACCTAAAAACACTCCTCAGTATTTCAGCCCCGTCTTCCAGATCAACCCTCCAGACACACTGAGCTTCTTCTCCACTCCACCAACACTGACAGCTTCACTCTGTGACCAACAGACTTTAACAGTCAACAGGTAGACGTCTGTTCCTGGAGCTTTCCCACTCTGATGCTCTGCAGAGCAGCATAGAGCTCCTCAGAGCAGAGAGCTGCTTCCAGCTCTACATGACTCTGCTGCTCAGCCTGAGGAAGACCAGTGTAGAAGCTGAGAGACGCTGCCTGCTGCTCTCTGTGCTCACATTCAAACAGCTCACTGGAAAAGTTGACAGCATGTTTGTGGATTGCAGTGTGATCAGTCAGCAGCTGCCCAGTGTCAGACCTGAAACTGGGAATGAACCTCTGCTGTCCATTCTGACGCTGCAGACCAAAGAACAAGTGTGATGGAACATCCATCTGGGCTACAGTCTGGAAGCTGGACCGGACCAGAACCCCCTGAGCTGAGACACCCAGCAGGAAGCTGGACCGGACCAGAACCCCCTGAGCTGAGACACCCAGCAGGAAGCTGGACCGGACCAGAACCCCCTGAGCTGAGACACCCGGCAGGAAGCTGGACCGGACCAGAACCCCCTGAGCTGAGACACCCGGCAGGAAGCTGGACCGGACCAGAACCCCCTGAGCTGAGACACCCGGCAGGAAGCTGGACCGGACCAGAACCCCCTGAGCTGAGACACCCAGCAGGAAGCTGGACCGGACCAGAACCCCCTGAGCTGAGACACCCAGCAGGAAGCTGGACCGGACCAGAACCCCCTGAGCTGAGACACCCAGCAGGAAGCTGGACCGGACCAGAACCCCCTGAGCTGAGACACCCAGCAGGAAGCTAACAGAGACTTTTTAACTTCAGTGTCTCAGTCTGGTTCTGGTCTCTGGTGGTCTCAGCTAGGCAGGGTGCTGCCAGGGATTTAGGGCCCCATGAACAGAAATCTAACTGGGCCCTTGTTCAGGCCGGAGAAAACATGTGATGCTGTTTTATATAAAACTGCATTGTAATGATATTTGTGACTGTCATTCCCATATTAGTGAACAGAACAACATGACAGTTACTTGTTCCTGCTCACTGTCTCCTTGTTGTCCTGCAGCTCTGATTTATCTCCACAGCTGCAGACTCACAGCTGCTGGCTTTGGATTTGGGCTGAATAAATACAGATATGAGGCTGTATGGTTGTTGGGATTTAATCTGCTGATTTCCAGAGAATAGAAACATTTCTCTGATTGTATTGAGTCACACAGTCTGCATGCAGCAGAAATGTTCTCCTGTGTTCTACTGCAGAGCAGGAAGGTGAGAGTCCAAACTGCTGACCACACACTCTGTTGTAGTCAACTATATTATATATACACACACATATGATCTGTTTATTTCACAGCTGTCTGTTGGACTAAATCTTATTTTTATAAAGAAAATAATTAAATCTGACTAGAATGCAGCAGTAATAGTAACACACTGAAACAAACAAGCTAACATGATATCTTTAAATGAACTTGTCTTGTTTGAACAGAAATTAAACTGCAGTCTGATGGTCGCTCTGTTTTCTAACATAATCTAACAGAACAACATGTTTATTTTAATTAAACTCTGCCTCACTGATCACCAGGATCTTAAAGCTGGAATTATTCTCCACCTCAGTTCTTGGCTTTCTTTGAACCCTCTGAAAATGATGGAGGATCATCTGACATTAACATTAACATGTTTAAGATGATTTTAAGCCAAAAGCATCATAGAAATCTTGAAATTTAAAATGAATCCTCTGATACAAACATGTCCTGCTGTCTTACAGAGAAAGGAGCTAAATATGGCTCCACATTTGAACTGTTTTCACCTGAATGTGAAATGATGACTTGTAATAATAACTTTCAGTCAGCACTTAATGAGGATGAGATGAGGATGAGGAACCTGCTGCTGCTCAAACTGAGAAACTAGATTCATGCTGTCTGACTGCCTTCAGTCTTTACAGCTGCTGACATTATTATCAGCTGTAACTGTTCTTAAACTGTGTCAGCTGTGAACTGTGCTCACCTTTCTTTACAAAGAAATGTGGGAGCAGTTGTCTTCCTCTCCTTGCTTCCTTTCCTTTCTGCCTTTTCCTTTCCTTTAAGGCTCCCTGGTTTTATTTTCTTGGGTAAAGACATGTTGATGAGCAGCAGCCACTCTGCTGTGAAGCTGTTTGGACTGAACCATTCTGTACTGTGAGGGGTGAGAGGGGCCTCAGACAGCCTCCACTCTTTATTTATACAGAGTAAAGTCTCTCATCTGATTTATTCTGACACTTTCTGCAAAATCACCACTGTTGTAGAGACACAAACTCAGAGTTCATACTTTGGTGTTTCTCTGCAGTTTTTCTCCTCCAGTCAGGTCGTGTTAAAATGCGAACAGGCACTGTTGGTTTTACATGTTATAAAAACAGAAGCTGTAACAAGTGAGTGATCAGAGAAGCCAACAGGCTGATAACACAACTTTTAAACACATTAAATGATGTTTAACACAATAAAGCGATCCAGCCTGGCCACAGACAGTGAGTTATGTTCAGGTGTGTCCAGGTGTTTGTCTCTCCACACATCACACAACTCCTGAGCCTCCAAGAGGTGAAGCAGACAAGTGTGAGAGGCAGCGTGAGGCTCTGCATGGTTCCTGTCTGACCTGCTGTCCTCAGGACTGTTACAACCTCCACCCATAAATACAGATTCCTCATTATTACATTTATCAGTCCCTTCATTTAAAACATGTAGAAACACCACTCTCTCCACTCCCACAGCCGGAGCATCAATATTAATAACCACCATCTTTACGTCTTCACACACTGCTCTCACTTTTAACAGACGGCCTTTAATAACTTCTTCAGTTTCTACAGACGGAGGAAGAAAGTTTGTGGAAACAAGAAGTCCAGCCCCACAACTGTTACTGGTTTGTGACTGAAGAAGGTTTCAGCAGTCCACTTTGTCCTCCAGTCAGTCTGGTTATCAGCAGTACTGTGTGTCTCTGTACCAACATAACATCCAGCTTGTTGAGAGAACACAGCTTGAACAGAGACGCCCTTTTCCCATCATGCCTTGCTCCATTTATATCCAAGCTGCCTGTTCTTATGTCTCCCATAGCAGAGAAACAAGGTGTAAAACTAGAAAAGAGTGAACAAAGCAGGAAAAAGAAGAAGTAACTGTTTGACTCATTCATCCAAAACATTTCATCCTCTCAGAAGACACATCAACAGTATAATCAGAATCCTCCACTGTGAACTTCAACATCCAGCTGAACTCCTCAGTGTTCTTCAGAACCATGAAGACCTGCCTTCTGAAGGAGACAACATGTCTCAGGTGTGGAGATTTACAGCCCAGAGGAATCAGTTTGACTGGAGACATTAACTGTCCGTGTCTCTCCAGTTCTCTCTGCAACATTTCATTACTAATGAACGGAGGAACTCTGGACAGAATGATGTTTCTGGCTGGATGAACCAGCGGTACCACCTGAACAAAGGTGTCCTGGATCACTGCACCTCGTTTAACAACCGTGCTGACTTTATCAATACTGTCCAGAAAATTAACCACTCCATTGTTCATCCTAGATTTGGACTTTATATCATCATAACCGACTATTTCTCTGATTGCTGGACTGCAATGATCCTACACAGAGCAATTAACAGTCGGACAGTTTGACTCTGTGTGTGTGTGTGAGCTTCTCCGGCTGAGGACGGTCGATACTGATTGGCTAAAACTACAGCACAGAATACTACTGCAGTATTAAATCTAACACAAACACACAAAAGATAGAAACACACTCGCTCACTGAAATTCACATCCACACTCACTAAGAGAGAGAGAGAGAGAGAGAGAGAGAGAGAACTGACCTTTGACCTTCAGCACCACTTGTTTCTCCATCAGGTTGCGTCCCTCCCTGTTGTAGACGGTGCAGGTGTAGGTGTTACTGTCATCGTCTGTGGGGTATTTCAGGGTCAGACTGAGGTCTCTAGGTTCCAGCAGTTTTCTCTTCATCTCTGTTCGACCTCTGTAACATCTGTCCTGTTCTTCAGGCGGGTCAGAACCGTTCTGATACACATGGACCTTCCTGGTGTATCCGTCCCTCCACACCACTGTAGCGTCTTCAGGCAGGTGAACTGTGGTTTTGCAGGGCAGCTGGACAGACTCCGCCCTTGAATCCACCTCCACCTGGTAGACTGAGAGGACAACAAACCAGAAAAAGAGAGAAACAGAGAGGATTTTGAATTTCAACAATACTTCATTCAACATTCAAGATATTATAAAACCACAATCAAAAAACAACACGGTCAATAAATGAAGCTTCACAGAATCTAAATCATGTCAGTCACGTCCAAAGAACAGCTGGTCATCAACAACACAACAGAACATGTTTATAACACCACACACTGGAAAACTTTACACATCTTTCATCATTCTGGAATAATTAAAATCTAGTTTTAAACGAGCTTTCAACATTTTTACAGACAGTAAAACAGCATCATCATCCACAGCTGTCTCTGTTCTGTTTCTTCTGCTCAGACACACCAACATCTTTGTCCTCCACACAATGAAATGAAGAAGCTGCCATTTGTCTTTATTTCTCTGAGAGGACCTGCAGCCCAGAATGAACTTCTGCTTCTATAAACTCCCCAAATAGTCTGAAAACATGTTCCAACATCACAAACAGAGGCAGCAGTCGACAACACTCCATGAAACAATGAGGAACAGTCTCAGGATGAGACAACATGGACAGACAGGACTCACATCAGAGTTAATGACAGAGACAAACACAACACCTGACAGCTGATGCCATAAAGTGGACCATACTAAACTGTTGGTGGTGAGAACTCGACCTCTGTAGGACATTTTTGTTTTAATCCACTTCCACCTCGCTAGACGACCTTTAACATTCTCCAGTTATGAAGAACAAATGAAGGATCACCTAAAAACACTCCTCAGTATTTCAGCCCCGTCTTCCAGATCAACCCTCCAGACACACTGAGCTTCTTCTCCACTCCACCAACACTGACAGCTTCTCAGTATCTGTTAGACTAAATCTTATTTTTATAAAGAAAATAATTAAATGTGACTAGAATGCAGCAGTAATAGTAACACACTGAAACAAACAAGGTAACATGATATCTTTAAATGAACTTGTCTTGTTTGAATAGTCCAGAAATTAAACTGCAGTCTAATGGTCGCTCTGTTTTCTAACATAATCTAACAGAACAACATGTTTATTTTAATTAAACTCTGCCTCATTGATCACCAGGATCTTAAAGTTGGAATTATTCTCCACCTCAGTTCTTGGCTTTCTTTTAATCCTCTGAAAATGATGGAGGATCATCTGACATTAACATTAACAGTGTTAAGCAATTTTGGGTGCAAATTCAGGAGGCACATTGAAAAATCTCTAAAGATAATTAGATGATTACATGCATGTCAGCATGCAGTAAGGAACATCTTTCTATCTTTCAACAGGCTCACCAGTTATTATATTAAACATATCCATATCTAACCGTTGTGCTGCTCCAACAAAGGCTCCGGTACGATCGATCCAGGAGATAATGTCAGTAAATTAGAGTTAAAACTCAGACTTCACTTCTCCTGTGTGAATGAGCCGCACGAAACACAGACGTGGTGGGATCATTTCTAAATCACTTGAAGTCCTCAGGTAATACTAGTCCCATGTGAATAGGGCTTTAGAAATAAAAAATAAAGTAAAAACAACATTTTTATTTCAGGCCTTTTGAGGGCCCCTCCACCACAGGACCCTGGTAATCAGTCCCAGTTCGACCCCTCAGCTGGTTCTCAGAGTTCCTCCACTTCAGACTCCAGAGCTTTTATTGAACTTATCAAAGTCTTTGTGACATTCTGAGTGTTCTGCTGACAGAGTTTCCTGATTTGGACTTTTCTAAAATCCCACCACTGTTGTAGAGACACACACTCAGATTTCATGCTTTGGTGTTTCTCTGCAGTTTTTCTCCTCCAGTCAGGTCGTGTTAAAATGCCAACAGACACTGTTGGTTTTACATGTTATAAAAACAGAAGCTGTAACAAGTGAGTGATCAGAGAAGCCAACAGGCTGATAACACAACTGTTAAACACATTAAATGATGTTTAACACAATAAAGCGATCCAGCCTGGCCACAGACAGTGAGTTATGTTCAGGTGTGTCCAGGTGTTTGTCTCTCCACACATCACACAACTCCTGAGCCTCCATGAGGTGAAGCAGACGAGTGTGAGAGGCAGCGTGAGGCTCTGCATGGTTCCTGTCTGACCTGCTGTCCTCAGGACTGTTACAACCTCCACCCATAAATACAGATTCCTCATTATTACATTTATCAGTCACTTCATTTAAAACATGTAGAAACACCACTCTCTCCACTCCCACAGCCGGAGCATCAATATTAATAACCACCATCTTTACGTCTTCACACACTGCTCTCACTTTTAACAGACGGCCTTTAATAACTTCTTCAGTTTCTACAGACGGAGGAAGAAAGTTTGTGGAAACAAGAAGTCCAGCCCCACAACTGTTACTGGTTTGTGACTGAAGAAGGTTTCAGCAGTCACTCTGTCCTCCAGTCAGTCTGGTTATCAGCAGTACTGTGTGTCTCTGTACCAACATAACATCCAGCTTGTTGAGAGAACACAGCTTGAACAGAGACGCCCTTTTCCCATCATGCCTTGCTCCATTTATATCCAAGCTGCCTGTTCTTATGTCTCCCATAGCAGAGAAACAAGGTGTGAAACAGAACAGTGTGAACAAAGCAGGAAAAAGAAGGAATAACTGATACAAACTATTAAAGCTGCATCTCTTTGTTCTCAAATGATTTCAGCTCGTTTGTTCAACTTTCTTCTGGATCAATAAAAACAGCACATTCAGATCAATACTGTCAACTCTGATTGGAAATCAATCAGCTGATTGATGTCAGTCTGACTTCTGACCTGTATCTGCAGTACTGACTGTCACATTCTCAAAAAAACACTGACATTTTTTTTCAGGCACTTTACAAAAAGGACCCTCATTTTTTACAGTGGGATTAAAAACAGCAACATAACTATTTTGGAGGGTGATTTATTAAAGCTTCTCCATCCTGGCTGTTCATTCCCATCATCTGGATGTGTCCTCTCCAAATGCTGTTTCTCCGTGTCTCCAGTGTTTTTTTATTTAAAACAACAACACTCTCTTTATACAGAGCTTTTCCATTTACTGTGTGAAAATCTAGTTCTGTCTTTATAGATCTGTTCACCAGTTGAAAAAAAGGGTAGCTGATTTGAAACAACAAGTCATCCAGTCCCATCTTACCAGTTCTTGTTCCAAACATTAAAATATCCTGTTAAAAATTTGGAGCGGATCGGATTTCTCATCGTCGAATTAAAACACGTACTGACTGATCCCACCACTGTCATAAAGAGATAAAATAATTTTTTCTGCTTCTAAAACCTTCCCAAAAATAACTAAAAATGGGCATCTGACAACAAAGAGGTGTTAAAATGCCAATATGCGCTCTTAGGTTTTAAGTTAGCGATAAAAACATTAGAAAATGCAATAGAGTGATCAGTAAAACCAACAGGTGTAATGCCACACTTCTTAAAAACATTAAGATGGTGCTCTAGTCTGGCAAGAGAAATTAAAATCCCTCCCGAGTGAGCCCAGGTATACTGCCTCCCATCAGCATGCGTTCTCTTCCACACGTCTGTTAAATTATGTTCCTTTAAAACCTGTTTCAGAGCACTCTGGGATTCTCTGTGAGGTTCAACGTGATTCCTGTCCAGCAAGTCATTCTCTCTGCAGTTCAAATCTCCTCCCAAAAATAAAAAGTCCTCAACAGTTACTTTACTTAAAACACTGCTTAAAATTCCTAAAAGGCCACTGTGTCTGGTCCTGAGGTGGGGGCGTACATGTTGATAAAAACAAGTTTAAAATGTGCACGAATTGTATTCAATTCTTTCCTCCACCACCTCCTCCACTCCTAAAGACACGGGCGTAAAGCTCTTGGCAAAGAGGATGCCCACCCCCCCACTGTTTGTGCTTTTGTGGCTCAACACCACCTCCCCCCTCCGGTCTTTCTTCCAGTCAGACTCATTACAAGTGTCACTCAGTGTGTTTACATGCACAGCTTAGTCGGATTACAGCCATAGTTCGACTATGCTACTCAATGAGACAGCTGCAATTATCCGAGTATACATGCCGGTGAGAAAATCGGATTATTGGACCGGACCATGTCATACCCCGGTACACTAGGTGGCGCTGTGCCCATTTCAACTAGTGGTTACAGAAACACCTCCGGCTGACCTCTTTACGTCACCAGCTGCCTCGGCATTCAAGAAAGATGGTGTACGAAGAGCGAGACGAAGCTACATCTTTGTACACTTCGTATATGGTGTACATGATAATTACACAGACTAGGTGCACAATGGCGCTTTTTCTTGCGGTGATTTCGGAGGGAAAAAAAAAAATCTCACGCTTGCGCAGAACGCAAAATCCAATCCGATCCGCTGGAACGTATACATGCAGGAGTAATGCAACTATCAATCGAATAATCTGGGTGCTTTAATTCGACTATGAGAAATCCGACCCGGTCCGATTTTAGTCAGACTAAGGTGTATACATGCATCTTAAAGATCCGATCATAGTCGGACTAACCCAGTAATTCGGTTTTCTTGACTGTCATGTAAACGCACTGACTGTGAGTCTCCTGCACAAACACCACGTCTACTTTTTTAACAATCATCGTTTCAAACAGCAGAGACCTTTATTCTGCATCTCTTGCCCTGTTTATATTCATGGCGCTGATGTTAAAATGGCTCATAAGAGATAAAAAAAAAATAGCCAACAAACCAGAACTGCTTTCACTTCATTCATCCTTATCAGTAGTCGTATTGTTCAGTTCTTTCCTTATTTTCTGTACTATCTTCAGGATTCTGTAAACCTCCCGGTCAGTGTACCCCCCTCTCCCCTTACTTCTCATCTGTTGCTGGGCAGAGTTTGCCAGCAGCTCTTTGTCTAAGAAATAATTCTCTATTTTTACAGATTTTGCGTTGTTAGTTTTTAGGAACAATTTAATTTTCCCCACACTGTAATATTATTTCCTGTTTTTCTTTGAGAAATCCCAGGATTGGCTTTCCTTTTCCTCTGAGTCTTCCTCCACACAGGATCCAGACTGAGCCTTCCTGGGCCTCTGTTTGCTTCTCCTTCCCTGGACCTGCTGTCCCTGTCCTGGCCTAAAGCTCTCCTGAATTGTTCCTTAATTTCCTTTCTTAGATGAGGCACAAAGGTCACCCTCATGTCCCATTTCAAAGTCACTCCCTCTTTTCTTTCCCTGTCTCTGCCCTTCCACACTCACCTGGCTGTACTGTTCTTCCTCACCTGCCTCCTTCTGTACCTCCACACGTCTCTCCTGTCTCTCCTCACCTTCCTCCTCCCATACCCCCACCTCCACCTGTCCCTCACCTTCCTTCTCCTGTCCCTCCACCTCCACCTGTTTTCTCTGTTGCTCCTCCACTGCCTCCTTCTGCACCTCCGATTCCACCTGTCTTTCCTTCTGATCCTCACCTGTTTTGCTCCTGTCCTTCCCTTGACAGGCCCTGATTAAGTGTTCCTCTTTTCCACATCCAAAACATTTGGTGCTGTCAGAAGAGACAAAGGACGACAAAGTCCTCCGCCCTGATCCTGAATGCCAGGCTCAGGTCTTGGCCCCTGTTAATCATGAGGACATTTCTCCTATGAGACAACACATGCTGTAACAATGGAGACTTACATCCCGACGGCACTTTATGGATGGATGGAACTATTTTGCCATGTTGGGAAAGCTCTTTCATCAATGTCTCATCCTAATGAAGGGTGGGACATTGGACAATGAAACCTTCTTTGCCGGTGTAACGAGCAGCAACACGGAAACGAACATGTCATTCACCGTGACGCCGCCCTCCACCACCACGTTAGCCTTTTCTATCGTATCCTCAAAGATGACCACTGACCCGTTCATCTGCCCCACGGCCTTCACACTGCTATGACTGACAGCCTGATCCACTGCCAGGCTGCAGTCCTCCACTGACACTGATGAGGACACGGACATCTTAATGCCGTGCTTCCTCGTTAGCACGCCGACCAGCAAAACGCTGGCCGACTGCAGCAGCCCAACCAACAGACAGACAGACAGACAGACACACACAGACACACACACTTACACACTTACAACACAAATACACTCTAAACCTAAAAAAAAGGTTTACAACATTTATGAATCACTGAACAACCGATCGATCGATCGCTCCTCTCACAGCATACTCACTCCAACACTCAGAGAGATCCTGTATCTACAGTACTGACCTCTGACCTGTATCTACAGTACTGACCTGTATCTACAGTACTGACCTCTGACCTGTATCTACAGTACTGACCTCTGACCTGTATCTACAGTACTGACCTGTATCTTCAGTACTGATCTGTATCTACAGTACTGACCTCTGACCTGTATCTACAGTACTGACCTCTGACCTGTATCTTCAGTACTGATCTGTATCTACAGTACTGACCTGTATCTTCAGTACTGGCCTGTATCTACAGTACTGACCTCTGACCTGTATCTACAGTACTGATCTGTATCTACAGTACTGACCTGTATCTTCAGTACTGGCCTGTATCTACAGTACTGGCCTGTATCTACAGTACTGGCCTGTATCTACAGTACTGACCTCTGACCTGTATCTTCAGTACTGACCTGTATCTACAGTACTGGCCTGTATCTACAGTACTGATCTGTATCTACAGTACTGGCCTGTATCTACAGTACTGACCTCTGACCTGTATCTTCAGTACTGACCTGTATCTTCAGTACTGACCTGTATCTACAGTACTGACCTGTATCTTCAGTACTGGCCTGTATCTACAGTACTGACCTGTATCTATAGTACTGATCTGTATCTACAGTACTGGCTTGTATCTACAGTACTGACCTCTGACCTGTATCTACAGTACTGACCTCTGACCTGTATCTTCAGTACTGGCCTGTATCTACAGTACTGATCTGTATCTACAGTACTGACCTGTATCTTCAGTACTGATCTGTATCTTCAGTACTGATCTGTATCTACAGTACTGACCTGTATCTTCAGTACTGACCTGTATCTACAGTACTGATCTGTATCTTCAGTACTGATCTGTATCTACAGTACTGACCTGTATCTTCAGTACTGACCTGTATCTACAGTACTGATCTGTATCTACAGTACTGACCTCTGACCTCAATCTACAGTACTGACCTCTGACCTGTATCTTCAGTACTGATCTGTATCTACAGTGCTGACCTGTATCTACAGTACTGATCTGTATCTACAGTACTGACCTCTGACCTGTATCTACAGTATTGACCTCTGACCTGTATCTACAGTACTGACCTGTATCTACAGTATTGACCTCTGACCTGTATCTACTGTACTGACCTCTGACCTGTATCTACAGTACTGACCTGTATCTACAGTACTGACCTCTGACCTGTATCTACAGTACTGACCTCTGACCTGTATCTACAGTACTGATCTGTATCTACAGTACTGATCTGTATCTACAGTACTGACCTCTGACCTGTCTCTACAGTACTGACCTCTGACCTGTATCTTCAGTACTGACCTGTATCTTCAGTACTGATCTGTATCTACAGTACTGACCTCTGACCTGTATCTACAGTACTGACCTCTGACCTGTCTCTACAGTACTGACCTCTGACCTGTATCTTCAGTACTGATCTGTATCTACAGTACTGACCTGTATCTTCAGTACTGGCCTGTATCTACAGTACTGACCTCTGACCTGTATCTACAGTACTGATCTGTATCTACAGTACTGACCTGTATCTTCAGTATTGGCCTGTATCTACAGTACTGGCCTGTATCTACAGTACTGACCTCTGACCTGTATCTTCAGTACTGACCTGTATCTACAGTACTGGCCTGTATCTACAGTACTGATCTGTATCTACAGTACTGGCCTGTATCTACAGTACTGACCTCTGACCTGTATCTTCAGTACTGACCTGTATCTTCAGTACTGACCTGTATCTACAGTACTGACCTGTATCTACAGTACTGACCTGTATCTATAGTACTGATCTGTATCTACAGTACTGGCCTGTATCTACAGTACTGACCTCTGACCTGTATCTTCAGTACTGGCCTGTATCTACAGTACTGATCTGTATCTACAGTACTGACCTGTATCTTCAGTACTGATCTGTATCTTCAGTACTGATCTGTATCTACAGTACTGACCTGTATCTACAGTACTGACCTGTATCTACATTACTGATCTGTATCTTCAGTACTGATCTGTATCTTCAGTACTGATCTGTATCTTCAGTACTGATCTGTATCTACAGTACTGACCTGTATCTACAGTACTGACCTCTGACCTGTATCTACAGTACTGACCTGTATCTACAGTACTGATCTGTATCTTCAGTACTGATCTGTATCTACAGTACTGACCTGTATCTTCAGTACTGGCCTGTATCTACAGTACTGGCCTGTATCTACAGTACTGACCTGTATCTACAGTACTGACCTGTATCTACAGTACTGACCTTTGACCTGCAGCTCCACATGTTTCTCCATCAGGATGCGTTCCTTCCTGTTGTAGACGGTGCAGGTGTAGATGTCTGTGTCTCTGTATGTGGGGTTTATCAGGGTCAGACTGAGGTCTCCAGTCTTCAGCAGGTCTTTCTTTACCTCTGTTCGGTCTTTGTAATCCTGGTCCTGTTGTTCAGGTTGGTCAGAGCCGTTCTGATACACATGGATCTTCCTGTTGATTATGTATCTGTCCCTCCACACCACTGTAGCGTCTTTCGGCAGGTGAACTGTGGTTTTGCAGGGCAGCTGGACAAACTCCGCCCCTGAATCCACCTCCACCTGGCAGACTGAGAGGACAACAAACCACAACATTAACATCAACTGTACAGACAGCAGCAGGAACTGAGACGTAGTGATGTGTCGCATGATGACCCATGATGATGTTATGAGTTTTAAAAGAAGCAGTTCATCTTTCAGCTGCTCAAAGAAAAACACTCGCTCTGGTCCTGAGTTGGGAGCATAGACATTTATAAAAGAAAAATGGACCTTTTCAATCTCCATCATGACCACTTCGGCCCGTCCTCTCACAATTTTCACAGTGAAAAGAAGATGTTAAATACAACTTTGTAGAAAAACAAATGGCTTCCCTTCCTTTAAAATGTGTTCCATGGCTTAAGACACATGAGACCTCTGTCCACAGAGCCCACTCAGTCTCAGCGTCAGAGTGTGTTTCCTGCAGGAGAATCACGTCTAACTTCTTCTGTTTGAAGAGTTCTTAGTTACTGCTCTTTTCTTTCTATCCCTCCCTCTGTTCGCATTTAAAGAAGCTACCCTGAGCCCATCCATGGAAGAGAAAAGAGACAGGAGCGGCAGCAGATAGTAGACCAAGAAAAACACCCTGTGATGCATGACCATAATGTTAGACCTTTTCTTTAATGATCTCTTCCTCAGAGCAGCAGCCTTCTTTTAGCCGGTAGCGTTTCTATTATTCAGTGCTTCAAAACCAACCAATTTCTGCAGAATTGCAGCAGATCGAAGAAATGAATTTGTACCCTTAAAGTACTCTTTTATTTCACAGATTCCAAACGTGTCATGCAGAAAGTCTTTAATTTCCTTTAGAGAGTAAAGATCACTATTCAGCTCCTTCTCAGCCCCAGTGAGCCGCTCAGTATCAGTGTTTACCTCCTCTTCCTCCTCATCATCCTCACTCAATTGGATAAGCCCTTCCTGCTTTTCTCAGCTGCACTCCCACAACGTCACTGGCCTTTCTGATCAGCTTGTTGAGTCTGTTGGCATCGGCTACTCTCAGTCTGCTGCCCCAGCACACCACAGCAAACAGAACAGCAGTGGCCACCACAGACTCATAAAACATCCTCAGCATAGTCCGGCTTTAGAATAAAGAAACAGAAGATAGGAAAGTTTGGAAAACTCTCAGCCGACCTCACCTAGTGCAGCCTCACTTTCAGAGAGAGAGTGATAGAGAGAGATTTTTAGATTTTTGAATAGTAACTTTCAAAATCTATTTAAAAATCAGATTACATCATTTGATTAAAAAACAATGAATAATAAAACACAAACAAATCAGATCAACTGATTTGAAAATATGAGTTGGTGTTCCTGAACACCACACAGAATGAGTCCATGAGTCCATATCAATCTGAATTGATCCAAGTCCTGCATCTCTTTATAATATTTAAAATCAATCATGACACTGGCTTTGACCATCCTGCTGAATAATAAAACAACATCAGTGTCCACACCGTCCTCTACCCTCCTTTTCCTGCTTACATACACCACCATCTTTGACTGTCCCAGAAAGAAGTTCAACAACTGACACTTTTGTTTAGCAGCCTGTCTGTATCTGAAGCACAGGATGAATGTTTATAGAGACAATACTTCTCCTGCCTTCCTGAACAGTCTGGCCAGCAGAGAGAAAAAATGGTCAAGACGAAGACACTCCAAGAAACAGTGGAACACTGTCTCTACGGCACCACAGAAGGGACATTTATCTGAGACAGCAGGGTTCAGGATGGAGATGAAGGCATTTACTGCTAAAATCCCGTGGATCAGCCTCCACTGCAGGTCAGCCACCCTCTTTGTGAGTGCAGGTTTGTACAGACTCCTCTCACTCCCTCCTCACTTGAGCCCAGATGAGATCTCCAGGACAAGTTGGCCCGACGCTGCATCCTCTGTCTGTTCAGACACTCCACCATCAGAACAGAGAGCTTTACCTTTGGCCCTCTGCAGGTTTACCTCACACCATTCCACACCAACTCTGACCGTATGTCCAACCTTCCCCCCAGACCAGCTGCCTGGCCTGTTGCGTTTTGTAGATCAGGGCCCGTATTCACAAAGACTTTTAACGTTAGGAGTACTCTTAAATCGGACTAAAAGTTTTTATGTAGGAGTTGTTTCTTAAAAGTAATTCACAAAGCCGCTGAGACCTACTTTTAGTTATGAAAACAGTGAACTCCTAAACTAGAAGTAACTCTCTGTTGCTATGGATGACGTCATTTTATAAGGACGCACCTAGAAGCGGTGACAACGGTGATTGGTTGTTGAGTGACAGAGCAGCCTATTGAAAAGTCATTCAGGCTGCACAATGCATGAAGTGAAAATAAGGAAGATGCCTACAAGCCCATGACAAAGCCTATGAAAAGATATTGGGTAAAGAAATGTATTTATGAGGAGAATTAATTTCACAGCAATGTCCAGTATATTGTAACAAGTGTCAAAGACGATTTGTGCTTTGATGGAATGCAACTTTTTCATTTCGCACGGGACTAGTATAACCTGGGGACCTCCAGTAATTAGTAATAATTGCGTAGGTCGTCTGTGATCTTAATCCGAATCTGCGAATGTCTGTAATTTGTAAAGCAAAAATTCCACCACAAATGACATACCCTATTTCATCAACCACGGAGGTCATTTGATAATATTAGTCCCGTGCGAATCGGCATCTCTGTGATTTGGGGTATTTTTTTTGTTTTCTTAAGGTTTTTTGTGTTTTCCACCTTTTTTCTGCCTTTTTCCCGGTGGAGAATTATGGAGACTGCGTTGGGAATTATAAATGAAAGTTTTGACAGCATTTTAGGTGCAAATTCAGGAGGCTCATCAGAAGAGCGAAATCTCGAAAGATGATTAGATGGAATACATGCATGGCAGCATGCGGTAAGGAACACTTTTCCATCTTTCAACAGGCTCACCTGTTATTATATTAAAAATATCCATATCGAACCGTTGTGCTGCTCCAGTAAGGGCTCCGGTACGATCGACCCGGGAGATAATGTCAGTAAATTAGAGTTAAAACTCAGACTTTGCTTATCCTGTGCGAATGCGCCGCACGAAACACAGACGTGGTGGGAACATTTCTAAATCACTTGAGGTCTCCAGGTAACACTAGTCCCGTTCAAAAAGCTGCTTTTTCCCTGTAGCCAAATACCGGAGTGTTGTAACATTTTAACTTTACTGGATTATTATTTCGGTTGGTTGGGAATGTTAAGTGTCCCTCACCAACTCAACCACAACTTCAGTCCCTTTGCTGTCCATCTGATATCGTTTTAATAATTCCCTGTCATTTAGCGCCTCCAACACATTCGGCTGTGACCAGGTCTTAGTGAGCTAGGAGTCCTCTGGACTACTTGTAAGGTCTCCCAGACTTAGGTGCTACTTTTAGGCCTAAAATGTTTTGTGAATAACTCTTATTTTCAAAAATTAGGAGTCCTAAAGTTAAGACTGACACGCCCTTTATTTTTATTAGATGCTACTTTTAGCCTTAAGATTGTTGTGAATACGGGCCCTGGTCCAGTCAAGGTGATGACATCTCCCAGCGTTAAAATCCCTGCTCTGCTGAAAGCATCTGTGACTGCGGCTCCTGCCCAGCAGGGGGCGCTTAGGCGTCCTCCGTGGACAAGCGGCTCCTGCAGCAGCCAGAACAGAGAGTCATGTTGAGCTCTCTGTTTCAGCAGCAGTGTCCACACAGTGAGGAGTCCTTGATAAAAACCAGGCAGGGTGTGAAAACTCACAGTCTTGAAATCCATTAAGAACACCGCATCCTGTATAGGGGTGGGAACTGATACGTTTTTATCAATATCAATGCCATTGTCGATTCTGCCTATCGATTCAAATCCTTATCAATTCTCACAACGATTCCTGAGTACATAATTGAATGGCAAAAAGGAGTTCTACACAGTCTTCTTCACCAAAAGCAACCATTTTATTTTTTCCTAAAATTATGTCTGCACAAGACGGTGAACATAAACATATTCAACTTGAACATAGAATAAAAAACTGCATGCTGCTTGCAGTTGCAAGGCGAAAGAGCGCTAATGCAGGATATTTTTAATGTCAACATGACCGTTGTCAACGGAGGTCTCAGTGGAGCTTGTTTGACCAGCAGCAACGCAGGCGCCCTAACACGATTCAAATCCTTATCAATTCTCACAACGATTCCTGAGTACATAATTGAATGGCAAAAAGGAGTTCTACACAGTCTTCTTCACCAAAAGCAACCATTTTATTTTTTCCTAAAATTATGTCTGCACAAGACGGTGAACATAAACATATTCAACTTGAACATAGAATAAAAAACTGCATGCTGCTTGCAGTTGCAAGGCGAAAGAGCGCTAATGCAGGATATTTTTAATGTCAACATGACCGTTGTCAACGGAGGTCTCAGTGGAGCTTGTTTGACCAGCAGCAACGCAGGCGCCCTAACACGATATTACAGCATTATTAATAATATATTTAATTTATATAGCGCCTTTGGGGTACCCAAGGTAATTGAACAAAGTGAAACAAACAAAACAAATAACAAAAGGAGTGCCTGTCAGTCCTCACGGAGGGAATAGCACCGTTCTTGTAAACAGACTTGCATCTGGAGGTCCCGTCCAACATCGCCGCAGCCGGGGGAGACCACAGCAGCAGAGGAGAGCGACAAAGGAGCCCGGCGGTGAATAACCCCAAGGTTGTGGTGGAGGGAGGAACAGCGGAGCAACGATGGACAGCCCACAGAGTGTTGAGTACATCGGTTTGAAAGTTAGCGTTGCTAGGCTAACAGCTGATGGCGGGTCTGACAGCTGATCAATGGGGCTAACAGCTGATGGTGGGGCTAACAGCTGATCGGGGGAAAGGTGAGTCCATGGAGCCAATGTTCAGGTGTGCAGCCTTCACAGTTAGTAGCACTGTCTCATAGCTAGCTGAGAAGCGGCGATATTGATGCTAGCTTCCTCTCGCAACCAGGTTGATTGCACTGATTACACACGGCAGAATAGATTGCTTCTTCGTCTCCGTGATGCTGCCTCGTGGTTGAAGGTCTGAGTCGTCAGAGAGTGTGACGCAAATGTACTGGGACGCAAAATGTCCTCGTGCAGGCAGCGAAATTAGACAATCGTTAAGAAGAATTGAGGAGGCATACAATTCCGATGGAATCGCTCAGTTGGAACTGGTTCTGAGTCGGAACCGGTTCTCGATTCCCATCCCAAATCCTGTAGTCCCAGACCACCGACAAGCTGCAGGACTAGCTGAGCCAGAAGTCTCCACACCAGGCCCTTCGGTCCATACAGTAGCCTCTGAATGAACTGGAGCCTGAAAGCAGCACTCCTGCTGGCCAGGTGCACCATTCTCTGTCCTCCCCTAAAAACACTCCCAGATACTTCATCCCACCTGTCTTGCAACACAACCCTCCCGGTAAAACCAGCTCACTCAGACAGTCTTTTTTCACTGACACAGCTTCACTTTTTTGATTCACTAATTCACTTTAGCTGAAGACAGTCTGTTAAAAAGCCCAACATTCTCCACTAAAACACATATTTCCCTCTGTGTATTTAAAACCACCACCACATCATCAGCAAATGCCGACAGCTTTACGGATGCAGGACATCCAGGGAATACCGCTCCCATTAGCTCTTGTCTGAGTTTACGTCCACAGGTGGATAAGGTGGAAGCTATCCAGAACTGTCCTTGACCCCGCACCAAGAAGGAAGTATGGTCCTACCTCGGATTGATTGGCAGGTACAGGCAGTTTGTGCCTCAGTTTGTAACCATTGCAGCCCCACTCACAGCTTTGACATCGAGGACCAGAGGAACACAGTAGCCTGGTCAGATGACTGTGAAACAGCCATGGAGCTGTTATGGCCCATGGTGAACCTGGAGAGGAACACCCAATCTTGTACCTGAGCCGCAAGCTGCAGCCACGTGAGACCAGGTATTCTGCTGTGGTAAAAGAGGGCCTGGCCATCAAGTGGGCACTCGAGAGCCTGCGTTACTACTTGCTGGGATGTGAGCTTGATCTGGAAACTGACCATCGGGCTCTCACCTGGATCAACAGCATGAAGGAACACAACAGTCGCCGAACTCGATGGTACCTCTCACTGCAGCCCTTCAAGTTCATCTGAAGTTAAACAAAAAAAAAAAAAACTGTGTGGGGGCGTCCATCAGAGAGGTGTTCAGGAAGCGTGAGCGGACCAGAGCTCCCTGTGCGGTTACACACAACAGGTTGGCTAAAGCAACCTTTTTACTTTTAAGGACTTCAACACTCCCCTGATCTCCTGAACAGCCCAGTAACATCTGTACCTCAGTCTCCAGGTCCTGAAGCAATCTGGTAATGTGCTTGGTGACATTGCGAGTATACTGTTTACAAAATTGCTGAATCAGGGTTTTCCCAATATCCCACCACTGCTGCACTGAGGAGAAAGAGGATTTCTTTTCTCTGTGTAGAATCCATACAAATCTAGAAGCTTCTCTAAAAGCACAATCTGATAAAAGAGCAGTGTTAAAATGCCAATAAGCGTTGGAGGTCTTCACATTCCGAATGTAAAAACAACACTGAACCAGAAAGTGATCCGACACACCAACTGAGATGTTGTGACAGCTTTTAAAAATACTAAAATGATGTTAAAAATAGTAAAAGCGGTCCAGCCTGGCCAGAGACAGGGCGTTGTCTCTTCAGTGGGTCCAGGTGTACTGTTTGGTTCTGCTGTTAGAACCTCTCCACACATCCTTCAGCTCATGAGTCTCCATGAGACACCTGAGCCGAGCAGAGGAAGCAGGATGAGGCTTCAGATGATTCTGTCTAATTTATAATCCTCAATGCAGTTAAAATCACCACCCAAGAAGAGGATCCCCCCCCGCCCCCCGGCACTGTTGGACTGATTGTGGCTGAGGAAGACCTCCCATGGCCACTCCCTCTTCCAGTCCCCCTCATTGACTGTCACTGTGGGTTTCCTGGATAAACACCACATCCACATCCAGAAGCTCTCTTTGCACCACTACATGCCCATTAATGTTAACGGACGCAATATTAATGTCTGCCATGGTATGATTGAAATCTGTGGCTCTAACAGAGAGACAGACAACAATTAAAGAGAGGATGCATTTAAACATCATCATAATTATTCTCATCATCATCATCACCATCATCATCATCAACAACACCATCCACACAATTACCATAACAAATAGATTTGGCTTAAGTCAACAGTTTTTTTAGCCTGTACACCTCCAGTATATCAAAAGCATCTTGTCTTCTGAACCAAGCCACAGGTCTAATTACACCAGTGAGATCAGGGAAAAATGTTGCAAACGAACATACCTCCAACCTTTAGTTTTTGCTAGAAACTGTTTCATGTATTCTACAGAGTAGGATGCAATTTGCGCTGCCTGAGAGGCAGTCAGCTCTTCCTCATCCTCATCATCAGAAATAGTTTGTAACATCCTCCTTCTTTTAACCTCGCTCTGAGTCTTTTTATCACCCCTTTCTTTCCATGTATTCATTTTTGCTGTGAGACCTGTGTCATTACATATGTCCTCCATCAACACGTTATTTACAACACTGTCACCATCACTGCACCCTTTCTTCCTTTCTCTTCTTCCATTTGTATCTTCGTCACTGAATTATCAATCGTTCCTATTACAGTCTGACCCTCCTTTGTTTTTTCCTGCATGTTTAGTCCATCTTGCCCTGTTTTCTCTGCATCCTGTGATGCAACAGGTGAGCATGTCTCACCTGGATGCTCCTCCTCAGTTTGATCTACCACCACCCCACCACCCGTCTCCTCTGCCGGCCGATTCAAGCCCAAACCACCAGCCTACTGTCTGGCCACGGGTTTAGGTGCCCCTCAGCCCCACACCCAAAACATTTCATGGTCGCTGAAGTTATAAAAACCACATAATTCTTTGCAGGACTCACCGGTGGAAACACTGGAGTAAAAGTGTCTCTCACAATAACTCTACATTCATCCACCTGCTCCACTTTCCTCACTTCTTCCAAGAAAATAACCATGGCACTGATCATCCGAGAGGCTGATTTGATGCTTTCAAATCTGACCACCTCTCCCACAACTAAGGAAACCTCCTCCACGGTGTATGAAGACCCGGCACCCACCTTGATGCCTCGTCACTGTGACAACCGGGAGAGATCACCACTGCCGACCACCATTGTTGAACACTCAACAACAAAGATACACTGACCAATACATTAAAGAAAGAAAGACAGAAACGAGATTAGAACAGATGAAGAAAAACTCAATACACCGCTCAGCATGCTCCACCATCTCTGCCATTCACTCAAGAGAGAGAGAGATCCTGTATGTACAGTACTGACCTGTATCTACAATACTGACCTTTCACCCACAGCTTAACTTGTTTCTCCATCAGTATGCGTCCCTCCCTGTTGTAGACGGTGCAGGTGTAGATGTTTCTGTCTCTTTCTCTGGGGTATTTCAGGGTCAGACTGAGGTCTCTAGTTTTCAGTAGGTTTCTCTTCATCTTTGTTCGACCTCTGTAATTACTGTACTGTTCTTCAGGCTGGTCAGAACCGTTCTGATACACATGGACCTTCCTGTCCTCTCTGTCCTTCCAGATCACTTTAGCGTCTTCAGGCAGGTGAACTATGGTTTTGCAGGGCAGCTGGACAGACTCCACCCCTGAATCCACCTCCACCTGGTAGACTGAGAGGACAACAAACCACAAGAAGAGAGAAACAGACAGAGAGGATTTTGAATTTCAACAATCCATTATAAAAAATTCAAGAAATTATAAATAAATTATAAAAACCACAATCAAAAAACAACACATTAGCTTTACAGACAACAGCAGGAACTGTGATAGTAACAGGACCTCACTGTCTCATCCTTCTCTTATAATCCCAGACCTCACTGTCTCATCCTTCTTTATAATTCCAGACCTCACTGTTGACAGTCTGTCTCAACAGTCAGGGAGCTACCAGAGTAAAGATGCTGCCCAGGTGCATGATGGGTAGTGTAGTAGTAGTGACATACCTGACTTGAAATACTGCCTAAAATGTACTAAAAGAGCTCCAACAAGAAGTCCAAGAACCAGGAGAACCAGGAGAGCTTTGGCCCAGGATGGGAATCGTTCTGTGGGGATCAGAAACATAAAGAACATGACCTCTGACCTCTGACCTCTGATCTGTATCTACAGGAGGTTTTATGGTTAGTTGCTGACCTTTGACCTGCAGCTGTACGTCCATCACTCTCAGTTCTTTCTTTATCTCCATACTGAAACCTCTGACGGTGCAGGTGTAGGAGCCGCTGTCAGAGAGGTGGAGTTTCGTCAGATGGAGGCTGAGGTCTCCAGTTTCCAGAGCGTCAGTCTTCATGGATGTTCGGCCGCTGTAAAGCTGGTTTTGGTCTTTAAGTTCATCACCTTCCTGCTGACGCTGGTGGATGGTTGAAGGATTGAGATCGTAGCAGCTCCACACCACTGAGGGCTCGTCCAGTCCATCAGTAGGAAAATCACAGGGCAGCAGGACAAACGGGTCCCAATCATACACCTCCACCGCTGAGGCATGCTGGGAAACTGTGAGGTCACACAGACAGAGAGGGTCAATGATAGCAGCCTTATTTCATGTCTCAGGTGTCTTTAATAGAGAGACATGTCTGTGAGCTGGAGCAGCTTCTGTCAGTTAGAAATACGGGCACGGTAGATAGTGTTAGCCTGCTAGCCTTAGCTTTAGCTCAGTCTCGCCGGCGCTGCTGTTGTATCCAGCAACATAGACAGGTGTTTGAGAAGCTGTGACACGAGGGATGTAGCACTCTGCAGGTAGCAGGTGACTAGAGAGCCTGCTAGTGATGCAGTCAGTGCTGTATGGACTCCACCAGCCTAGTTAATGTGGTCAGTCAGGGACGTAGTGCAGAAAACCAGACTGATAGCTGAGTTTATGACACTGAGACTGTCACCTTCCTCGTCAGTCTCTCACTGAATCATCCTCTAAATGTGTAAATCATAATAATCTAATGTTGATCTCCTCTGTCAGTGGGTAAATGTCTCAGCAAGCAGCGTCTATGAAATTACTTCCAAATTACCAAAATAATGAGCTCAAGATGTTTGAAAGAAATAACCCCAACATGATTTAGCAATGATATTCTGCTAATGAGACAACCAGACAATATATTTTACTTCACTGAACATCAGACCTCACTGTCTCATCCTTCTCTTATAATCCCAGACCTCACTGTCTCATCCTTCTCTTATAATCCCAGACCTCGCTGTTGACAGTCTGTCTCAACAGTCAGGGAGCTACCAGAGTAAAGATGATGCCCAGGTGCATGATGGGTAGTGTAGTAGTAGTGACATACCTGACATGAAATAGTGCCTAAAATGTACTGAAAGAGCTCCAGAAACAAGAAGTCCAACAGCCAGGAGAACCAGAAGAGCTGTGGCCCAGGATGGGAATTGTTCTGTGGGAACTACAAACATGTCCTCTGACCTCTGACCTCTGATCTGTATCTACAGGAGGTTTTAGGGTTAATTGCTGACCTTTGACCTGCAGCTGTACGTCCGTCACTCTTGTGTGTCTCTGTGTTTCCACCCTCTGAACCATCTTACTTTACATTTTTATGATCCTCATTTATCTTATTCTAACATACATAATTATTTTTATTTCTCCCTAAACCCTATCAACCTACAACAATTCAATAACTTCCTCATCATATTTTTATTACATAATTCCTTCTACCCCATCCATCTTCTATTATTCCTTAATCCTTCAATCTAACTACTCTTCACAACCCCATCTTTCCACCATACCCACCTATTTTCCCTACACCTTTCATCTTCCACCCCCTTTACCAACCTCCCCCCACACCCCCCCCCCACCTTCCCCCCCTTCCCCCATATTTCATATCTTTACCCCCCCCTCCTCTCTTTACCCATCCTTCACATGACCTCAACCCAACCCTGTGTGTTAATTCACTCTTTATCCCCACCCCCTCATCCGCACCACACAATAAACCCCCCACTCAATCCACTCTCCTTCACATCCCCACCCTCTTTCATACCACACCGCTCAAAAAAACCCCACAAAAAAACTCACCAAACACCTCCACCAACCCCATCCCCCTCTTCAACTAACCCTCTCGCAGGACACCCAATCACATGTCTCTCTGTGTACACTCAGGTAATTTAGTAGTGAAGTGTGTGATAGTCACACATAGATGTCCGCCGAACCCCCCCCCCCCCCCCCCCCCATCCCACCCACCCCCCCCCCCCCACTCCCCCCCCCCTCCCAGAAAGATCCCCACGTGTGTGTGAAGTGTTGTATGATTCAGCAACACAAACCAAAACAGCAACCTAAAGCCAGGAGGATGTGTCAGAGAGGACAGAACCAGCAACTGAACCCAAGAGGGCTTTTAAAAGTTCAACCCAGGAGCTGCCACTCTATTGGTGACCATCTGCCATACAAACAAGGTAACATGCAGACAGGGTCGTCACAGGAGGAAGGTTATCTTACCGTGCACGAGGAGCACAAACACCACAAACATCTTCATCTTCCTGTCACAGCTACAACAAGCACAAAGTCCTCTTTACTGAGCTTCACTTCAGAAACACATGGAGGACATCAGCTCACAGCCAGTCGTCACTTTGCTGCTGCTGACCGTCCACTGACACCAGGACTGAACTGAACTTTCACTTTCAGCTGTTTCCAGTGAAGCAGCTGCTGGAATGTGAACAAACAGGTCCAACATGTCTTGTTTTGATACGTTTGTGGATACTATCCTTTATATCTGACACGGACGTGTGTGTGTGTGTGTGTGTGAGAGAGAGAGGCATTCAGATGAAAAAAAAATAATGGAGATCAATATTCCGTTTGATGTAAATGCTTATTCAGTCTGATCACTAGATGTGAGTGTGAATCGTCCTCTGACCAAAATAGAGTCCATCATTCCCTGTTAAATATTATCTAAGTTTACTGCACCATATGTTCAAATCTGAAGACTCTCTTCACTCAACAACTCACTAAACTGAGACATTTGTTAAGGGAGTCTGGTGACTCTCTGGGCGACAGACTGTTGTTGACCCGTCGGCTGTTGTCAGTTCAGAGTTGAGCTGCAGAGTTTGTTAAAGCAGCTCTCTGGAATGAAGTCAGACCGCCACAGATCACTTCTGAGGAAGAGGAGGAGCTTCAGTTTCCTCGTACTTTCAGAGCTGTTGGTCCAGTTTGTGTGAGCATGAAGCAGCCTCAGACTGACGGACAGGAAGCTGAACCTTCAGTCCTGCTGATTCACTGTACAAGAACCAAACGTCTCCATCAATCTGCAGAGTGTTGTGGAATTTCGGCTCGCTTGACCATTTAGATAATATGAAGGAGACTCAGAGACACCGATGACTTACGTTGAGATAGTCACACTATAATCTTTGCAGAAGCATTCATGTAACTACAACTACTACAGCAACCCTACAGCAAGCCGACATATAAAATGGTACAGTACATCACTGCTTGGTTCCACACACACACACACACACACACACACACACAGCTAACGTACCCTTAGACCTATATTAGCTAGACAATAAGCTAGACCAATTTCTTGACTTTCTAAGATTACACATTAACAGCTTGCATAACAAAAAGAAAATCATGGGAGAGAAAGTGCAAACTAGAAATACAGGCTACACATCTAAAAGTGTGACAGTTCCAGGAAATAACTGTGACTGTTAGTAGAACAACAATGTTTACTAGGGGTGGGGGAAAAAAATCAATTCACATAAGAATCGGGATTCTAATCATCCACAATTCTGAATCGATTCATAAACTTCCAAAAATCGAATTTTCATTAACGTTCCCCGTCTCTCTGTGCGCCCCCACGGGCTTCCGTACACAGCGTTGCACCAAGCTTGGGGAGAGAAAGACAAGGAATTGGTCTTAAAAATAAGAGCTTGACATTGCACCCCATTGGAGTTTAGAACTGGGTTCTTAGCGGGGGGCTTTTAATTTGAAAGTAGCGACCGTTCCTAGCTTGCCGCTACAACAACAAGCTAACAGTGAAGACAGCTACAGAGACCGAGGAGACGCTGCATCTCCTGGATCTCAGCAGCTGTCCAGTTGCTCATCTTGACGTCCGCGGATGAAGTGATGGACTGACTGCTGTGATCAGCTGTTTCCTGGTTTTACAACTCCCCTGCTGTGGGTCGCACAACAGCGCAGGTCATCCACACCTCCGCCCATCTCACGCAATTATCGGCATAACGACGTCTCGGATTTAGAAAGCAATGGAGGTGGAAATAAGTGTTCCCTCCGAGATGACAAATTGGCGGACCAGGACAGACCCCCAATTTACCGGCTTCTGTCTAAATCCGCGGACCGAGCCGCAAAAAGGATGGTCAAATTGGCGGCTTGCTGCCCAGAATATAAGCGGCTGTTAACTATGCAAACAAGGGCAGCCATGCACTGCAGCACACTGTCAAACAGAAGTGCACAAAAAGAAGGTGCAGGTCAGAACATCCACACAGTGTAGCAGCACCTTCCTTCCAAGCAGAGACAGCAACTTCTTCAAAACCCATATTCATCCAGTCAAAACACTCTTTAAGGGCTTTTTTCTTTCTGCAGCAGATTGCGCTATTAAAGTTGTGCATTTCATGAGAGAAGTTCTCATTTCTTATATAGCATAATGTGACCGTAGATAGATGTTACCTTTTGTCTTAAGTTTGCCTTTGTGTGATACATCATTGGAATCAGTTTTTTTAAAAATCACATTATCTTATACAAACTGTATTGTTTTGATGCCATAATTTGCCTTAACACACTATGCATTGTATCAATTTTTGAATCAAGAATCGATTTTGAATCAAATCGTGACCCTAAGAATCGGAATCGAATTGAATCGTGAGGCATCCAAAGATTCACATCCCTAATGTTTACAACAGAAAGGTTAGAGTAAACTCAACATCTGAAAGAAGTTTAAGATTTGTGGCAGATAAACAGCCGACACAGACAGCTGTCAGATTATTATTAACTCTCATTAACAAGCAGTTAGCTTAACAAGGACAAATGAGTGCTTTTCTGAAATATGACTCATATTTGAGCACGTTGAATAAGTGGAAGGCGACTTGTTAGCGTCTCATCTATGTGTGTGGTGGAGTTCTCGATGAGGCAGCAGCTTCTCTCTCTCAATCTTTTTCAATTCAAAGGAGCTTTATTGGCATGAAAGTTTCAACAACAATATTGCCAAAGCTCTGATGACTGAGTGGACCCCAGACTTCACTACTATACAGCACAGTGGGGCTGGGCATTTGTTTTTGTTTTTTTACATCCCTATGCACAACAGGAATTTATTTATTCATTAAAAAAACACATAAAAAGGGCATTTTTTATTATGAGGCAAAAAGGGGCTCAATGTGTGCATGTGCCTGCTGTGGTACAATCGAACATGACACACCTTCAGTATCAAACTAATAAACGAGTTTCAATAAATCATTTGTATGGACTTTGTCCCGTACAGTTGCTGCAGCAGGCCATATAACTGAGGACAGTGTGACTGTACAATCTTATACACTCAACACAAACATCAACACAAGATAAAAACACATTTTTCTCGAGTTAAACTCAAAGATTTTAGACTTTTTTATGCTCACAAGAATGGTTTCTCTCAGCAGCAGTTTGTTAAAATGTGTGTTAGTGAGCTCGTCTTCTCTGCCAAATAATCCACCCACCTGACAGGTGTGGCATTAAACAGCAGGTTATTACACAGGTGGTCTTTGGACTGGTCACAATAAAAGGCCACTCTGAAATGTGCAGTCTGATTCCCTTCAGTTGACGGGAACAGCTCTGCTGGACATTCCTGCAGCCAACATGTCTCTTTCATTGTGTTGTGAGATGAAACATCTTAGAGCGACCTTTGATTGTGAGCAGTCCAAACAACACCTGTGCAATAAATCCTGCATTTATATTTGTACTGAGTGTTCATTCATCAGGGTTTAAAGACACAGTGAACATCTGCTGCCTTTAATCTGTTCTTCATGTGTTTCTGTGAAGAAAACATGGTCCTGCAGCTGAAACACACTGATGAAGTGAAGATGACACAGATCCACATTAAAGACATGACGTTGGACCGAGGTGACGATCAGATCAGAGGGAGGAAGGTTATCTTACCGTGCACGAGGATCACAAACACCACAAACATCTTCATCTTCCTGTCACAGCTACAACAAGTACAAAGTCCTCTTTACTGAGCTTCACTTCAGAAACACATGGAGGACATCAGTTCACAGCCAGTCGTCACTTTGCTGCTGCTGACCGTCCACTGACACCAGGACTGAACTGGACTTTCACTTTCACTTTGAGCTGTTTCCAGTAAATCACATGTTAGACGCTGCTTCCTGTGACGCCCACAGCTGTGGTTCACTGTGTTTCTGTCTTCGTCTCTTGTCTTAGTTCTTTATTTTTGGATGTCATCGCAGTAACACAGCCTCGATGAACAAGTGTCATGATGGCTGTGCTGACTGTCCTGCAGTTGTCTCAGGTGTCTCTATTAGAGAGACATGTCTGTGAGCTACAGCAGGATAGACAGGTTTGACATGAGGTATGTGTTGGATAAATACTAGTTAAACTTGTCAACTTGTGTGACATTTTGATAACCCTGTGTGTTTGCATGGGAAAGGAGAAGTGGTTAAACAAATACCACATCCTCTCCAGGAGCTGTTTCAGTCTGTTTCCTGTATGGTGCATATATTGTTTAACCTGCATGTCACCACTGACAACAGTTGAAACGAACACCACCTGTCACTGAGAATGTGACATGAGAAACATGAACTAAGAATGTTTGTTCTTCAACAGTGACTCTTAAACGAGCACTGTGTCTGACCTGTGAAGACGATGCTATAAATGTTGCTGTTTAACATGATTCTGCAGAGATCTGCAGAGACAGTCTTACAACCTGTTACTCTGTATGACTGCTCCTCTTGCTGCAAGTAAAAGATTATTGATCAAAGGAACTCTCTTTCTCTTTATTTCTCTCTGAAGGTTAAAAAACTGTGTTACTGGAACGCACATTTTTCTGACAGTATGTAGCACTCTGCAGGCAGCAGGTGACTAGAGAGTCTGCTAGTGATACAGTCAGTGCTGTATGAACTCTACCAGCATAGTTAATGTGGTCAGTCAGGGACGTGGTGCAGAAAACCAGACTGATAGCTGAGTTTATAACACTGAGACTGTCACCTTCCTCATCAGTCTCTCACTGAATACTACAGTATATTCAGCACTTTTCTGATTATTTGTGTCAATATAAGATGTGTTTAATCTGATTGTTCATCAAATAAATGAATGTAAAAAACTAACACTAAAAAGTGCTGATTCACCTCTGAGGCAGCATGTGATCTGCTTTTTCCAGTAAATCACGTTAGACGCTGCTTCCCTTTGGCGTTTCCTGTGAAGCCCACAGAAAACTTCCACGAGCTCGACCGCTGTGGTTCACTGTGTTTCTGTCCTCGTCTCTCTGTTTTAGTTGTTTCTTTTTGGATTTCTGAGTCGTTCATAGTCTGACTGGTTTTGTATCATATTAAACTTTGGATTTTATACCATATGCTGTCGAACAGCTCTTCTGTTACTGGGTAGTCTGTTGCTGCCTGGTTAGCTTTCCTCAACCTAGCCTAGCTCACTGGTTTTGCCTTTCAGCACAGTAACAGCCTTGATGAACAAGTGTCACGACGGCTGTGCTGACTGTCCTGCAGTTGTCTCAGGTGTCTCTTTTAGAAAAGACGTGTCCGTGAGCTACAGCAGGATAGAAAGATGTTTAAAAAGGTTTGACACGAGGAATCTAGCACTCAGCAGGTCGCAGGTGACTAGAGAACCTGCTAGTGATACAGTCAGTGCTGGTATGGACGCAGCTTGTACTATGTAAAGTAACAGTGTTTTCAATAAATGTAGTGGAGTAAAAAGTTCATATTTGCAGGAATGGAAATACTCAAGAAAAGTACAAATACCTCAGAAGTGTATTTAGTACAGTTCTGAAAACTAAACCTGGGCAGAGCTCATGTCGCCCTCTGGTGGTTGTTTATGAAAACATCAGTGATGAACTCTGAGTCTGACAGGAATCTGTTAATATAAAGTGCTGAGTGTTTCAGATGTTTCTCAGAGTTTTAAAGTTAGTTTTTAAAGAATAATTTTCCTCGCTGGCTTCAGATGAACTGACGACCTGTTAGAGGCTCAAACAGATAAAATATCACAGAATAACAGAAAGTAAATATGAATTAAATCTAATATTTGCTTTAAAGAGGCTTCAGTGTTTGTTTCTGTTGCAGCTTTATTGATCTATCAGTTATGTTCTATTGACTACATCGTGTCCTGGACTGCAAACATAAAACAAAACCATCACACAGTGGTGAACCACCAGAACAGATTCCAGGAACAAGTCCAGTTATTTCAGGCAGAATTTAATAAACAGCTGAAGTCAATTGTTTACAGTACAACTATGACTATGAGGCCTCGCACATTCCACTGCAGTCTGTGAGGTCCCGGAGTTAAAGTCTCCTGAGTCCACAGAACCTTTTCTGGTTCAGTTGTTTCCAATGAGCAGGGAGCAGAATGTGGAGGAACGTTCTCCTCACGCTGCACAAAAGCTGTGTCTCAGTTCAGGGTCTGCACACTCAAGGACCCTTTGCGGTCTCACCGAGTGAGGGCACTTCTGTCGCCCTGCAGGCCGCGTCAGCCTGTTGTTAAATGGGACGGTCTACTCTTCGCAGCATTTCCTGGTTGCGTCACCAGGTGTTCCCGCCCCTGCCGGTACGTCACTATTTCAGCAGCCCAGGTCTGTGAAAGTGACAAGAAGAGTAAAGTCTGACTGTCAGATCTGTTGGAGCTGCAGGAATTCCTGATTTCCTTTTTATCCTCCTCCATGTGGAGGAAGAGAAGTGGCTGGTTTATCTCCGGCTGAGAGGACCGTGGAGAGGTAAACCTGTTATTGATCCCACAGTAATGTTATCAATATTATCATTATTAGCTAGTTAAAGGTGCAGTTGGTAACTTGGAGGAGAGAGAGGACTTAGCATTAAATTTGAACAAGTACAACTTTCAGATCCCTCCCCTCCCTCTCCGCTGCTCTCCCGCCCTCCAAAGTCCCTCCCCCAGAGGAGGCTGCCGTGCACGCGACCTGTGCACGCGGCTGAAGAGGCCAGGTAAACAACATGGCACAATGAATCGGTAATAACATGAGCTACACTCCACACAGCGAGATATAAAACGCCTTACCTTACCTAGAAACTTGTTCCTCAATTATTTACACGTTTATTTACACGTTTATTAAGCAATAAAGTTTAGGCTGAGGCCGGGACCGTGGACGTGGTGGACCAGGCTGAGGCCGGGACCGTGGACGTGGTGGACCAGGCTGAGGCCGGACCGTGGACGTGGTCGACCAGGCTGAGGCCGGACCGTGGACGTGGTGGACCAGGCTGAGGCCGGACCGTGGACGTGGTGGACCAGGCTGAGGCCGGGACCGTGGCCGAGGTGGACCAGGCTGAGGCCGGGACCGTGGACGTGGTGGACCAGGCTGAGGCCGGGACCGTGGACGTGGTGGACCAGGCTGAGGCCGGGACCGTGGACGTGGTGGACCAGGCTGAGGCCGGGACCGTGGCCGTGGTGGACCTGGCTGAGGCCGGACCGTGGACGTGGTGGACCAGGCTGAGGCCGGACCGTGGCCGAGGTGGACCAGGCTGAGGCCGGACCGTGGACGTGGTGGACCAGGCTGAGGCCGGACCGTGGACGTGGTGGACCAGGCTGAGGCAAACACCTGATGACCTCCGTACAGATGACACTGCTCGAGTCGGACATGTGAGATTGCAGAGGATTGCATTTGAACGTGTAACTGGAACTGGATGTAATATATACACACATTGTAACTGTCTCAGAGACAGTTTGAGTGATGTGTTTGTTGTGTATGTTTCTGTTCATGAACAAGATCATTTAAGCCGTGTTAAAAGATATAGCCTACTTGAACGTAAGTATCACAGTATGTATTGCACAGCATTTTGGGAAATGTGAGGTCATGAGGGGAGGTCACTTCAGTGGCATTGTGGGTAAAAAAGCGCGGCTGTCGAGGATAAAGAAGCCACTGCAGAGATGAGTTGTGCTACATGTGGTCCAAGAGGCGCACACGGTAATTTCCTTTATATGTTTAATGGACACTGGCTTATGAACTGTATGTGATTTGTATGTGATTTGTGAAACCTTTATGTTTTTATTGTGTTGTAGTTTTCACGGTGTTTGGGTGTCTGCTGAGACAGAGAGACGGAGAGAATAAACCCTGAAAAGACATCTGTATGAATCGTGGCCATTATTTGACTGGACCGGTGTAGTTATACACATTTAGGAAGAGTCAGCAGAGAGAACAGTCTATAGTTACATGGGTTTTATTTCAACAAAGTTATTACATTAACATTTTGAAACAGTCAAAATGGTGCCTTGGTTGTTCTAGTGTGAAATGTTGAGTTTGGCCAGATGAGGCCTGACTTGTTTTTAAATACTTATGATTTTTATAGTTTTCAGTAACCATCAGGGGGGCAGGATCTAGCTGTGACTAGAGTTCTCAACGGGCCTGAAAAACACAACCCGGCCCGAACCCGACCCCCCGCGCGCCTGCACTGTTTTCCTCATACACTTGTTATGATCCGACAGACAGCAGACGGAAAGGTGACGCGAGCAGGAGACAGGTGCTGCGTCACCGTCAGCAGCAGCTCCCGCTGCAGAGAAGACACCGCGCTGCGACCAGCGGAAAATATATTCAGAGAGACAGAAACAGACGATTTCCCCCTGCACTCCTCGAAAAGCAAGAGTGAATTCACCTGTGGCAAGTTTACTTTTAGCCAATTCCATCTTCTCCAGCCGGCTGTAGGCGCGAGTATACGTCACGCAGCGGCGTCAGTTCTGCGTCTGTCCCTCCTCATGAAGCAGCAGCCAGACTCACTCTGCACCACCTGAACAGCGATGATTCACAACAGGCTATATAATTTACAACCTGCAAGAAATGTGTTTTATGAAATGTGTTTTATGAAATGTGTTTTATGAAAAAGGAAGCCCGAGGCCCGACCCGACCCGGCTCATTTGCGTATCTTTTCGGCCCGAACCTGCGGGTCCGGTCGGGTTTGTCGGGCCGGCCCGACCCGTTGAGAACTCTACTGTGACACCTTGACAACTGGCCACAGTCTGAATAATAACAGCTAACTAGCATCCTGATTATAATCGTGTTTTTGGAGGATCCTGGTTATGTTTTGCACATGTAAACATGTTATCCCAGTTTTGAGAAACCAGAATACTGTTGCATGTAAAAACCTGATCCAGGTTTCTGAACATTCTACAGAACATAGTGGCTGAGATGGTGAGAAATGAAGATAAACTTAATAACATTTATTATGCTTATAACACACTCTATGGAGCCGTCAGGACTTCTCTTGGCTGGTCTGTGGACATGGTGGTTGTAGTCCAGATTCAGGCTTCATAGACTGGAGGGCTGAAACTGAAACGCGTTCTGGCAGACATCAGGATGTAGCTGACCTACAAATTCAGTGGAAATATCAGATTATATATTCTTTCTGAACTGTACTGTAAGTGTACATGTACAAATAAAAACACTGAATAATCTTTGAAAAGCGACACAAGAGGGAAATTAAACTGCATAATCATACCTGGAATGGAACTCCTTCAGCCAGCGTTCACTGAGAATGATTTCAGACTGAACTTCATGGGCAGCAGACATCTTCCCTATCCACTGCTTCTCTCTGTCTTCCTCCAAGGGACCATGTTGACAGGCATCATGTTGACAGGCATCATGTTGACAGGCACCATGTTGACAGGCACCATGTTGACAGGCACCATGTTGACAGGCATCATGTTGACAGGCACCATGTTGACAGGCATCATGTCATGCTCTCCTGTGACATGGTGCAGAAGGCCAATCCACATGTCCTAAAGCAGAACAACAACAGGAACACAGAGTTTGAACTTAGAAATGAAAGTCTATTTCTCTGAGTTGGCTTTACTTTTACACCTAGTTCAGTTGTGAGAGCTCAGAAACAGTGATGTGCACAAGGGGGGGGGCAGGGGGGGCAGTCGCCCCCCTTCGTGGCCCAATTGTTGAAAAACGCGCGCTAAAGTGCCCTCTTGGTTGGCAAAACACACTAAACTGCCCCCTTGGCTGGTTAAAACATGATAAACTGCCCTCTTGGCTGGTTAAAACATGATAAACTGCCCTCTTGGGAGCCAAAACACGCGCTAAAGTGCCCTCTTGGGAACCAAAGTGCCCTTCTTCTGCCCCTGCCCTTTAAAAAGTCTGTGCACGCCACTGCTCAGAAACGTTACACGTAATCACGAGGACAAAAACAAAACCGGTGAGACTGCCAGGTCACTTCATGGAGATACTTTCTGCTACTTTGTAGCATGAAAGCAGGGACATAGTGCAGAAATGTCTATTTATGTCTATTTAACCTGCTGTTTAATGCCACACCTGACAGGTGTGGCATTAAACAGCAGGTTATTACACATGGGGTGGTGAAAAAAATCGATTATTGATTAATCGCGATTATAATATTGACAATTATGAGTCGATTATTAAATTTTGCAAAAATCGATTAAAAAAAAAGTTTTTAAATTGCAATACAAACTGGAGTCCTCCTCTTACTGGCTTCCACTACATGGTCCTCAGTCTGGAGCCAAGATATGTTATTCCATCCCAGATCTTTTTCAAGCTTACAAAGCTTTCTGTGCAAGAGTCCCTCAGCTCTGCTCACAGGGTCACAATAACCTGCGTTGTCTGTACATCCACAGCTACAGTCTCATACGTGACGTTACAGCTCATTATGTCAGCAGTTAATGGAAGCGAACGTCCTTATTTGCAGAAGTAAAGTCCAAATATCTCAGAAGTGTTCTGAGGTCCAGCAGTGGAAACGTTGTCAGAGGTAATAATCCTGCTGTGCTCATGTCGCCCTCTGGTGGTTGTTTACCAGAACATCAGAGATGAACTCTGATTGGCTGACAGGAATCTTCATCTTCTATCAGTAATATAGCACTAAAATGACTAATATGTTCCTACCTGACACAGTCTTACATAGTAAAACACCAAAGCTAATCACTACTGCATCCCGTCCTCCCTCCTGCACAGGCAGCAACACATACTATCACTAAAAGGCTCCTTGTTCCAGCTCCTAAATGATCTGAATGGCCGTTCAGTGGAGCTCAAGGTACGACCATCACATTGTTTTCATTTGAGGCTCTGGTTTTAAACCATCTTCATCAAGTAGTAACGTCCTCGTCCAGGGAACAGGCTTTCACCTGGTGCTCATCTACAGACCTCTGACTCCCAGTTACTAGAAGAGTTCTCTGAATCTCTGCAGATCTTGTGACTCGTTCAGATCAGATCCTAATTATTGGGGATTTTATATCCATTTAAAAAGCCTTCTGAAGCCTTCTGACCCTCTAAGTGAAGCTTTTCTGGGACTTCTTGATATTTCTGGCTTCATTCAGTTTGTTCATGAACAGACTCAGTCCAGTGGAAACTCTTTTATTTGGTGACAATTTTATTCTATTTTCTAATTTCAGCAGAACTTTAAACTTCTTTTTATACATGTTGAGGTCATTATTGTGGTGATTTGAAAGCAATTTCATAACAAACTTGATAAATACATACACAACATCATAATTACTCATCTAATTACCATTAAATGTGGTAATTTGGACGTAATTTCATAAACACTCACACACTCACATCCCTAACTGATGTATTTTACAGGTTCAGAACTTTCATGGTAAGCAGGTGAGTAATTATGAAGTCATAATAAAAAGAAAATTACTTCTAAATTACCACAATAATGACCTCAAGATGTCTAAAATAAATCACTCCAACAGGATTTGATAACATATTAATAATTTTAGTGCTATATTTCTACGGGGCACCGGTTGTAAAGTTGCACATGCTAAAATAAACAACTTTTCACCACATTAAGCAGCAAACAATGTAAAAAAAAATATGTGAATTTTTAATGTCACTTTTGACCAGATTTACAGCAATTGTGAACTTTGTGATATTTAATTCTCTTGTAAAAATATGATTTCAACATTAATTTTAAGTAAAAAATCTTAAGTGTAAATGTTAAAAAATCTCTGTCTCTTTGGGGTCTTTCAGGGTCAGACTGAGGCAACATGGAATCTGCAAAGAAATAAATTAAACACATGAAATAAAACAACAGTTTGAACTGGCTGGAAGCAGGTGGCTTGAAACTACAAATAGCTGATTTAAACACAAGCATCATCTTCAGGAAGTGCAGATGTGCTCAGTGGAATCTACCAGTAAGAGTCTGACATCATTACAGACATGGTTCCCACACAGAGACCGTTCTGTTAAATAATAAGATCTGTTTTGTTACCATAAGTTGGAGAGAAGAGTTTGGAGTTTACCACGAGGATTTCCAAAGTCATGTCTCAATATTTAACTGATTCTGAGGATCTAAAGGTGACCTCTCACCAGATTTCAGAGAGAGACTTCTTGAACAGGACTTGTGTTTCTGGATACAAAACTAATCTTATTATTTAACAAAACGGTCTCTGTAGGAATATTTTCTGTCAGAATCTGAGAATAACAACCTCAGCCTGTCAGAGACAAAAACACTTCTAGTGGACTGAAGTTTGACGGTCGGAGTTGCCCATAAGGATCATGTTGCAGTTGTGTCATGGCTGCCAGCTGAGGAGATCAACTGGACGGATCCAAAACATTCATGAAGTATAAATCATTTGCATACCAAACATGTAAATATAGGTCCAGGTTAAAAAGATCCAAAATTCCCCTTAAACTTCACAAAAGCTCAGACAAGTAAACTTACAGAAAAACACTCTGTACTGTGTCCGCTAACAAATCATTGAATAAACACCAGAAAGACATTCTGTTGTTTGTTAATTCTTTATTAGACAAACTGTCGACACAACACTGGTGTCACGAATAGGACGCTCACTGATCTGACAACAGACACACAGAGTCCCTGAAACCTCTGCTGGAAAGAAGGATAGAAGAAGAGTTCAGAGGTCTGAGGACGGATCGAATCATCACAGTGTTTGTTGATTAAACAAAGACAAATAAACTTCATTCACAGATGTCTTTCAGCTCAGAGGAACCTTCAGAATAACAAATGCTTGAACACAAGAAAGTCATTTGGTTGTTTGTGAATTAAATATGGGATGAACTGTCACCACAACAGGACCTCTGATTTACATCCAAACACAACTTCAACATGTTTAACTAGAACACATTCAGTTTCCACCACAACTCAAACACTGAACAAAACATGAAAATAACCATGAGAACATTTAAATCACACCGTTTTGGTTGAACACTTTCTGAATCTTGTTTCAGACTTCCCCCTTTCAGTTTGGATCTAAAAACACATTTTCAATACGCAGTAACTCAAAACATGTTTATTTCTCGTGGAACAACAATATCCAACTTCCTACTGTGTCAGTATTCAGACAACATGTTCAACAGACACGTTTGTAATTATCTTGTGGGAAAGTGCTGAACTGTGTTGTTGTCACTGGTCTCATCACAGTCTTCAGTCTCAGCTGAACCTCTAAGTTTGGTTATTATGAAGCTGTGATGTGTTACAATGATCACACTTGTGTTTATTTAATGTGTCACGCTGGATGATTGTTTTGTAACAACCACCGCAACAGAAGTATTTCTCTCCTCTGTGTACGGCCATGTGTCGGGTCATACTTCTGTATGTCTAAATTTATTGTTGAATTATTTACAACATTCAGAGCAAAGACATGTTTTTTCTCCTGTGTGAATCCTGATGTGTGTGATAAGATTTTGCTGTCAGCTGAATCTTTTACCACATTCACAACAACTTTGTGATGTCTATCCGTTGTGAGTCCTGATGTGTGTAGTAACATGTTGCTGTCGGGTGAATCTTTTACCACATTCACCACAACTAAATGGTTTCTCTCCTGTGTGAATCCTTGTGTGTCTGGTAAGATCTTCCTTGTTAAGGAATCTTCTACCACATTCATGACAACTGAATGGTTTCTCTCTTGTGTGAATCTTTGTGTGTATGATTAGACTTTGCTTTTGGTTGAATCTTTTACAACATTCACAACAACTAAAGGGTTTCTCTCCTGTGTGAATCCTCATGTGTGTGGTAACATGTTGCTGTTGGCTGAATCTTTTACCACATTCACCACAACTAAATGGTTTCTCTCCCGTGTGAATCCTTGTGTGTCTGGTAAGATCTTCCTTATTATGGAATCTTCTACCACATTCATGACAACTAAATGGTTTCTCTCCGGTGTGGATCTTTCTGTGTCTGTTAACATGGCACTGGTAGTGGAATCTTTTACCACATTCACAACAACTAAATGGTTTCTCTCCGGTGTGAATCCTCTTACAAATCCTCAGTTTTGAGTTTTTTCTAGATCTTTCACCACAGTCAGAGGAAGTAAACTGTTCTTTGCCAGTACCACATCCTACACCACTTACAGGGACCTCAATGTTTTTCTGAGAGTCTTTGGTCTCACTCCGAACATCCTGACTGTCTTCAACCTCAGGTTCAGGAGGGTCTTCAGATTGAGGTCCAGGAGAGTCTTCAGCCTCAGGTTCAGGAGAGTCTCCTGTCTCAGGTTCAGGAGAGTCTTCTGTCTCAGGTTCAGGAGAGTCTTTAGATTCAGGTTCAGGAGAGTCTTCAGATTGAGGTCCAGGAGAGTCTACAGCCTCAGGTCCAGGAGAGTCTTCAGCCTCAGGTCCAGGAGAGTCTTCTGTCTCAGGTTCAGGAGAGTCTTTAGATTCAGGTTCAGGAGAGTCTCCTGTCCTGTCTTCAGTCTCTGATTGTAAATGTCTATCTGGAACTGAGTTCCTGGCTGGTTCCGGTAAACCACAGTCCTGTCCGTCAGCTTCTGTTTCCATCTGTTCAGTTTGTCTTTGATGAAGGTGTGAGGACTGAGGTTTCTCTTCATCATCATCTTCATGCTTCACAGGAACAAGAGTGAATGTGAACACAGTGATATCAGCTTCCTCCTGATTAGTCCACAGTTCCTCCTGTTCATCTTTAATGTGTGGGGGCTCTGGGTCCTGCTGGTCCTGCTGGTCCAGACTGGAGCTCCACTCCTGCTGCTCCGGAGAAACCTTTTTCTGACCAAACAACAGCTGCTGGACATCTGCAGGACACAGGAGACAAAAAGACAAATGTTAGGCCGACAGAAAAAAGTTCAAATCAGGATGATATTTAGCCAAATACTGGAGCGGAAAGGTAACCCCACATTGTTCCACTGAACATCATGAGAAATGACAAATATTGATGAATTCAAACAGTGTCAGGGTTCTCCCCAGAAATGTTTAGTGTAGTGGCGCACCATCGGGGTGGGTGGCGCTCCTCGCCATCAGCCAGGGGATGGACAGACGGACGGACAGGCGCTCGTCACCGTCAGCTGAGAGGGGCTTTTTTTACGAGAAAACCACGGCAGCCCACAAACACCAGCTAAAAAGCAGCTAACATTGAAAATAAGTATAGTGGCGCTGAGCAAGCAGTTTAGTTTCACCGTCTGGGGAGAACCCTGAGTGTGTTAGAGTAATATTGTGTTGGAAATTTACTTCGAAAAAAATCTACATTTGTCTTTCAAATAAAAAAAAGAAATCAATAACAATACAATCAAAGTTTATTGTTTATTTAAAGTTCTTATTTGTGTTTTTTTGCACCAACATTTTGATGCTTCATGCTCCTTGATAACCTCCAATTTAAAATTTCTTGCGCCCACAATAAAGATTTTATGCTGCATTCAGAAAAAAAAAAGTTAGGCTAATATTCACGCTACATTACTAGTTTGATCGCAGGGTTGTTAACTATTAATCGTGTCTACACGCTCAACGTGAATAGAAATAGCCATGAACACGTGGCACCCAGCCAGAGTCTGCAGCTTCCAGCACTACCTGAAGCTAACAGGTGCCCAGTTCTCAGCTGTAGCCAAGTCATATTCCCAAATTTATAGTTTGTGAAACATGTTACAGGGCAAGTTACTTGACACATGCTAAAAAAATAAGATAAGATTTACAACTTCACCTCACACCATGTTCTCTAATGCAGACATCATGTTTACATATTCAACAGCGTTTTACAGGAGGAGGATCTGAACAGCTGTTCTATTCACACTTAAAATGTTTTTTTGTCTTTTCAATGTAATTTTTCAATCTATAAAATCAAACTGTGCTTTTCTTTTGCCAAGTTTCTCTCAAGATTTTCTTTTCAAATAATCAACCATCTAGAGAACTCGGGGAGCAGACCGGAGCCCTGCTGTCGGCGCTGCAGCCCCGGCTCGCAACAACACAACAAGCGAGAAAAGCTTCCTGTTCTACTGTTGTGCTAACTGGGGCTAATGCGCCGTGCTCGGCGCCCGGTAGAGTTTAGATCGGGCCCACAATATCAAGCCCGACCCGACACGAGCCCGTGCACGTTGTGTCCGAGCCCGGCCCGGCCCGACACATTCACTGTAATTATGAGCCCGAACCTGATTTAAACCCGACATTTTTTTAATACGTGGGTTGTTATAACTGACGTTCTCAAACTCCATGTTGCACTAAAACTACACAATCAGTGACGCCGGTAACGCGTTCCTCTAATCTGACCACTCTTTTCAGTAATGAGTAATTTAACGCGGTAATATTTCCAAACCAGAAATCAGATTAAAGTATTCAAGTCACTGTGCGTTACTATTATTTTCGTCATTTTCCTTGTAAAAATATATATTTTGCTTTCTTCTTGCGTCTCGAGGAGTGACGTGACGTGCGGGACAAGTCACATTTTCAGCACGAGGACAACTCACATGTAACACCACGCAGCGACACGAGCAACATGGAGGGAGGAGAGAGATGCGCGTTTTCTAGCTGGAAACACAGTCATTATTTAGAGTTATTAAAACATACACACACACACACACACACACACACACACACACACACACACACACACACACACACACACACAAATGCTTGATCAAGGGCCCGGCCCGGCCCGGCCCGAGGAAAGTGACGGGAAATATCGGCCCGGCCCGGCCCACGGGCCGGGTCGGGTCAGGGTCGGGCTCGGGCTCGGGCTCGGGCAGAGAATCTAAACTCTAGCGCCCGGAGCTCGTTAGCTCCGTGCTAACTACCACACTCCAAAGGCATAAAGGGACCGGAGCTCGAGAGCTCCGCGACAAACAAAGATATACAGAGACTTGGACACATCAGGAGAGAGAGCTTGAAGAAAAGTCCGCGAGGTAGTTGGACTCTGTGTTGCCCAGAGGCGGCCGGCACACGGGTCCTACATGCTATAGTGGCTCGACCGTCCGGCTCCGCCTTCCCGCAGGATGCTGCCATTAGCTTCTCTAATGATATGCAAACCACGCTCTACTTGCCCCTCCCCTCAGGCCCCGCCCCCTCGACGCCAAAACAGTGACAGAAAGTTGAAACTGAAAATCAGTGACACTGAAAAAAAACTGACATTGTAAAAAAAATCTGTCACTGAAAAAAAAATGACATGAAGAAAAAATCTAAAGATTGTCATTGAAAAATACAAAAAAATCCCAATAAAATAAAATAATAAGATTTTCAGATTTTAATTATTTTAATTAGGTTTTTTTTTCAGTGCCAAAACTTGTTTCAATGCCAATACAACTGTTTTCAATACAAATGTTTCAATGCCAATGTTTCCTTTTTCAGTACTAGCTTTGTTTTCAATGCCAATTTTTTTTTTTTCGATGCCAAATTTTAATGTCACTGTTCTGGCTCCATACTTTACATTTGTTCTATATGTTATAATACAATATTTCAGCACTGAGCTACAATCAGGCTACATTCATGATTTTGTCCAGTCGAACTAACCAAAAACTTCTTATTGATCATTATAAAGTTTCCGGTCGTTGCTGTAACCATGGTAACTCACGGTGCCAGAGGGGAGGGAGAGACGCTGAATGAAGCCGTTTACACAGATACACTGCAGACAAAGTCCAGACTATAATTGTTATTTCACACATGTAGCACACAACAGGAGACTCTCCGTGTCAGACGAGTTCTCACGTGTTGACTGAACCCAATGAATAACGTAGCAGTGCGACGAGTCCTTGCTAGCTAAGCAGCTAAACGTTAGCGCCGCTCCGTGTTTAGGTCCCGCCCTGTGTGAGTCACTACACTGTCATTGGTCAGGCAGCACACGCTGTTAACGATACTATTGGCTGTAGAGTGTGACAGTCTGTCAATTATATCAGCCAACACTTGTTCTCCTCCTACTACACTGATCTCATAAGTCGCCCCTGTAAAGTCTGAATGACGGAAATCCGTCGCAGCGATGGAGAACTTTAATCCATGCAGACTTTACGTCCTCCCTCTTGTAACCAAACCACCGCCAGACGATGGATCCTGCGTTGTTTTTCTTGGGAATTAATTCAAAGCATCTGTTGCTGCCTACCTGAGATCTCTGCTGCTGTTGCCGGGCGTATGACGTTGCACGCACGAGAGAATGTGATGTGCGTAACGAGGTGCGTGTGTTGGTAGATCATAGGTAATCATAGGTAACATCAAGGGGGCTTTAAAGCAGTCCGCCGCCCCGCCTGGGCTCCTCTGACTGGGCATAAGTGTGTTGCAGGACTGCTTTGAATAATCAACCTGAACTGAGCGATCAGGAATGCAAAGCAGGCCGACAGTCAAAGATCCAGAGTCACTTCCATGACTCTAAGGACACCAGACGATTGCTGCAGGGTATCAAACACATGACTACAGGCCCCCTCCCCCACTGTGACAGCAACACAGACTTCCTAAATGACCTCAATAACTACTTTGGACAGTTTGATGCACTGAATAAAACACCCACCATTAAAGCCTCCTTCACCGGGACCACCAGGTTCTCAGTCTCAACCCAGCTGATGTCCATTGGACACTGAGGAGAGTCGACCTACTGAAAGCTGCAGGTCCTGACAATAAACCTGACCATGTGATTAAAGAGCCGACGGACCAACTGACTCGTGTCCTCACAGATGATTTAACTCCTCCCTGAGCCAGAAGATCGTTACCTCCTGCTTCAGGAAGTCGCCATCATCCCGGTACCAAAAAACCCACTGTCACTTAAAAACTACCGTCCTGTCACCTCAACAATCTGGACCTGAATGTGGACAACACCTCAGAGATCATTGTGGACTTCAGGAGGAAGCAGCTCACTCACACTCGACTCTACACAGACGACTGGCTGCAGCTCCAGCTGCTCTGAGAACTGTAACGCCTCAGACCAGGAGGTCCTGCAGAAAGTGGTGAGACCCGGCCAGTCAACACGTGACCGTCTGGGTCAAACACCTGACCTCAGGTCAGTTCATGATGTCACTGAGTGAATGACATGTGAGCGATTGTGTCTGTAGACGGAAGAGAATCTAAAAACAGTCTTTGTAAAGTTGTAACCACAGTTTGTTTTTTTACAAATCAGAAGGATTGTTTTTGTGACTGGAAGGTGACACAAGTGCAAAGTACCTGGATGTGTTGATCTCACCTACAGGGAGACATTTCAGGGTGGACTTTGAGTTAATGGGTCACATGACCTGGAAGCTACTGACTAAAAACACTGAATATACATGTAAACAAGTTACATCTAAACTGATAATATATATAAAGTTATATCTAAACTAATCTATTGATAAAAATGCTGATTTCCCAACAGAATATTGACTGAAAGTAGAAAAAGCACTAAAGTCCAATACAAAGAGATGTGTCTCACTCAACCAGAATCTGGACACAGTTCGGCTCTGGTTCTGAGTCAATGGGTCACATGATCCGGAAGCTATTGAACAAAGATGCAGATTTGTGTCGGTGCCGACAGTGAAGAAGGAGGAGAACGAACCTGCTCTGTGTAACCGAAGCTGAGGCGTTAAAGCAGAGTCCAGTAGGTTCCGGTGTCGCTGGTTCTGCTCTGTGGACCGACACAGTTCCTCCTCGTACTCTGCTATCGTCCTTTCAAACAGCGCACATATCTCCTCAGCAGCCGCAGTCAGTCGCTGCTTCACCAACGATCTCAGAATCTGGACTTTAGACATTTTCACACAGTCACACTGTTTACAGCTAGCATGCTAAGCTAACGTGTGTATGCTTGTATCTGGCGGGAGATGAGTCTGAGAGCAAACAGCACAAAGTCCATCACACACGTTCATCCAGACTGTCACTACGTCACTACCGTGGACGGGTCATCTCTGATCGATCATCAATAATCAGAAGAAAAGCGATCTGAGCGGCGCAGCGCAGCGCGAGCCTCTGACGGTTTGCTACGGCAACTCCACTGGGACAAACCTCGTTAACCGAACCTCCTTTGTTTTTATTCTGGCGTGTGAACATGTCGTTATTTTAACACAAAGAAAGGAATATGTTCATGTAAAACGTTTGCCGAATGAACAAGAAGGCTCGAATAGTTCAGAAAGTGATGTAGACAGAGTTTCACAGAGTTTATAAAGTGTCTCTAAACCAGTGTTGGTCACGTTACTTTGAAATAGTAATTAGTAATAGTTACTAGTTACTTCTCCCAAAAAGTAACTGAGTTAGTAACGGATTTACTCCAATATAAAAGTAATTAGTTACCAGGAAAAGTAACTCTTGCGTTACTTTCTTTTCTTCCCCTTTTGAGCTCGGCATTGATTTTAATGTACTCTGCATCTGTGTGTTTATAAAATGTCTTTCTGCACGGCGGACCGGCTCCTGCTCTCCCTGGTATTTAGCCAATGAAGGAGTCTGGGTCAGCTGTTGATAACAGGAGCAAGTTCTCACCAACATACCTGCCTGTCATTGCATTCAGTTCAGTCTGTGTCTCAGGTTTTAGTGAAGCTGGAGCAGAAACATCCAGCTGTAGCTGCTCGGACGGCTCCGTGTGCTTCTGTGTTAGCAGAGCTCACGTTAGCCACACCTGCTATCATCATCAACAGTAGAAGCGCGTGCTGCTGAGAGATGCTTCATTAGATCAGAGTTGCTTAAAACGGACGTGGACAAAGGAGGTTAAAGTTGTGTCTGTACTTCCACTTTGAAAACGTAAACTTTCCCTCTGGACTCGCTTTGCTGTAGTTCACCTCTGCTAGTTTGTGTGTAAACCGAACACAGCCTCTGATTGGCTTACGAACTCTCGCTCTACCTTAGAGAGCCAATCATCACCTCATCACCGGTTGTCCCGCCCATAGACGTAATATACGTAGACGCCTCATAGACTGACGCTGCCTGTTGGAGCTGACGTATCCGCGCGGCGGCCATCTTGGATGGGTCTGTAACCCTCCCTGCATTCATTTCTACTGAGGAAGGTCTGTCCACAACTACAATAATCATAACTCCCCGAATTTTTACCGGATTTTCACACGGTTACAAACGGCAGAGCTTTAGTAATGATACAGGGCGCTGTCACAAAAATTATATAACTTTTTTTTTTTTTATTTTACTTGTGAAAGTTAATCCCCCGCGATCTGCTAACAATACTGCGCCGGTTACTGAAACCGTAAACTGCACAAAATATGGGCAAAGTTGCTCTCCGTTGATTCCGATTGACTCTGGTGCTAGCGTACAGTGAGGAGACCCATCCAAGATGGCGGCGACGCTGGGTTACGTTCCAGCACGCTATATTATGTCTATGGTCCCGCCCCTCCCTCCTGCCTCACTCAGGTGGCCGAGAGCCGAGTCGGTGACAACAGCTTCAATAAGAAAAAATTCAATTTGTGACACATTTTATAGTCGGTAACGGTAACGGCGTTGTAACGATGGGAAAAGTAATTCATTAGATTACTCCGTTACTGAAAAAATAACGCCGTTAGTAACGCCGTTATACTTCAACGCCGTTACTCCCAACACTGCTCTTAACTCAACTACTCAGTAAATTGAGATATTTTTTAAGGGAGTCTGGGGACTTTCTCCAAGAAGGAGCCTACATAAGGTACATAATGAGTGTTTGATATGAAGAGTACAGCTTCCTCTAATTCAACCAGTAGATTAATTTATAGGGACTATCTACATGAACTTGCTCCATATATACTATATAATGTAATAGAATAGAATAGCATAGAATTTAAAAGTGACTCTGATCCATCAGATTTGATCTTCATGTCTGTGTACATGAAGATGTGTGAGTGTCGTTATTTCACGAGTCTTTAATCAGAAAAGAAAACACTTTTCTAAAGCAGTCACTAGGTGGCGGTACAACGCCTTCTCAACATGTCAAATTACTGTTTTTACACTCCCACTTAATTTTACACCAGCATTTAAGCACTTCAGCAATTTCCACAACTAAGATCAGTGTTTGACCTCACAAATAATGCCAACATAATAAATCCCAGATTTTTTTTCCTTACTTCTTTTTACCGTGCTCACAGGTTCCATAACATATTGAGCAGTAAACAGTACAGTGAGTATATGAGGCAGACTTAAACAGGGTAAAGTCCAATCTCTCCTCTGAGGGACTCTAACTTCTGTCTTGTCAGCTGCTTGGTCAAGATATCTGCCTTCATATCAGCTGTTGGACAATACTGCACTCGTATTTGTCCATTCTGCACACATTCACCAATGTAATGGTAGTGAATGTCTGTGTGTTTAGTCTGTTTTTATGTTTAGAATGATTGACAGGATTCTTTGTGATTGCGATGTCTCCTTGATTGTCCTCCATGGTCACTGTAGGAGAATCACTCATTCCAAGATCAGTCAGCAGTCGCTTCAGCCAGGTTCCTTCTTGAGCTGCTTGGCTGAGTGCGACATACTCAGCTTCTGCTGTTGAAAGTGCAACAGTTGCCTGTTTCTTGCTGAACCAACTCAGGAACAATATATTACCAGTTGTTGAGTGACGGTCATCCTGATCTCCGGCCCAATCAGCATCTGAGAAACCAATCACAGTTCCTGACTCTGACTGCTCAGACTTGAGGGCAACGTTCACTGCACCCATCAAGTATGGAAACATTCTCTTCACAGCCGTCAGATGTGCAGCGTTTGGATTTGCATTGAACTTTGACACAACACTCACTGCTTGTGCTGTGTCTGGTCGTGTGGCCATTGCAGCGTACAGTAAACTACCTACCATGGACTGATGAGTGCTTGGGGTTCACGGGTTTACTGACACCATCATCTTTTCTCAACTTTACATTTGCATCAGCAGGGGTTGCAATGGGGTTCTGACGAATGGTTTCAATGTGATGCTTCTGATGAAGAAAGACTCAGTTCTTTGCTTTGTCTTGGACAACAGAGATGCCCAGGATATAGGACAGCTCCCATGTCGCTTCTTGAAAGGTTGTTTCAACTCATCCACGCTTTCTGTTGATTCTGTGATCAAAATCCGATCATCAACATACACAGCTAGTATTTTTTACAGACTTTTATTTTGAAGAAAGCGAGCCTTTCTCAAACCGGAAGTTCCGTGCGTGCTCGTGCCTTTCAAAGCTGCCATCACAGCGGCCGTTAACTCAACAGACTGATCAGCTGTTTTAATCACTCTGATCTGCTCCGACCGATGATGACGTGTGGTGACGAAACACTTCTGATATCAGGATGAACATATCGATCAGGTCCGGATCCAGGGGCGGATCTATGGGGTGGCCAGAGGGGGGCAGGAATTTTTGAGCGGTGGCAACATTTGGTTGATGTATATATACTGAATTTAATCACAGTACACAAGGACACGGGCTGCCAATTACAAACTCATACAGACAAACTTTATCTCATGCAGTCAATGTCTGGTATTTGAGGTTTCAAGTGAAACAGTACATGTTAGGAATAAGTGACCATACAATGTGATCTCAATTAATAGGAGATGGAAGTATGGTAACACTACTGTAGACGGGCCATTATCACACTAAAGGCATTCAGGTAAGACACAGGTGATAAGTGGCAGATGTGTGAAGGGGAAGCAAACAGATTTGACTGTGTCAGAGTGTTGCAGGCAGCATTTGTACAAGAAGAAACAATCCAAATAAAACTGACCCATGAAGATCTATGGACTGAGCTGTACTAAGGTGAGCGTAAATACACTGTAGTAATAAATGGGCTCAAACAAGGTGCTGGACATCACTTTTATTGTTTACTCAGAACATATTCTCCCTATTTGTCCATCAGTAGCTTGAACAATGTTTGACAGATTAGGTCTTTACTGATAAAGTCATGAGAAATACAGTACAATATATACAGTATTCACAGCAGTTAAGGAGACATGAAAGGAACATTTCATACATGTAAATCTGAGCTGCTGTATCAACAAATTACACAAAAAGGCTCACAGGGTTACAAACGGGTGTGTAACATAAGAACATCTCCATGAACCTGAAAAGAAGTCATATAAAAGTCAATTTTGTCCAGTCTGAAAAAGTACAAACACATTGTGTGAGTAGGTTCATACAGGCTGTTTACTGTACATGTAAAAGAAGAGACATTAAAAAACAATAACACAGTTTTTCCTCTATAAATATTTGTAGCAGCGTTGCTCTGAGTCATTAACTTACAAAATCTCGAGGGGTCCGGAAGAACATTTTGAAATATAACCCTTTAAATAGAGACTGCTGCTGAGATTTGTGAAAAAAAAATGACAGATTGAGAATTACAAAAAAACGGCACAATGCAGAAAAGTATTTGTTGAATCTAATTTATTTTTAAATACCGCTGCTTATATACTGCTGGTTTAGAGTCAGTGGGCCACATGACATGGAAGATATGGAAACAACTGCAGTTATTTTGTATTAATATATTTATGCTCAGTAATTTAATGACGGTCCCTGAATCAGGGAGGCTCTGGGAGGTGAGCTGACGTCCTCCTGCTGCTCACACTGGGAGAACCTCAGTAAAGTCTCGGCTGGGACCAGAAACAGAAACCACTGTCTTTCATTTTAGCTTTTTTCCAGTTACGATAACCCTCGAATGAGGTGAAAACAGTCCTTGGAGCATCGGGAGGGAAAAATGCCTACAAGCAAAACAGTAAGCTGCATGTTTGGATTGCGAGTATTAAACCCGGTGAGATTTGTAGCAGTGGCTGCAGAAGCTTCTGCTGGCTCCTGGAGGGACTCAGGGAAACTCTCTGGCTTTGGCTGCACTGGCAGTTTACACCTGGACATGGATACGTCTAGAAGATGGAGGGGAGGAAACATTAAAACTGCATTACATCTGAACTGATTATATAATATAACTAGTAAAAACACAATCAGTGTAGAACCATCATTGATTAGTTATAACCATCAGACTGTGTTAACACACACTAACATTTTAGAGTATTTTTAGGTTCATTTATTTAATTTTGGAATTTCACCTGAGCGATAGAACTAAAATACATTGTACACAGAATATTAAACTCTGTCCCCATCTCATCACACTTTCACTTACAAGTTTCCCCAATTATTCATTATATGTATATATATTTATTTGAAGAAGTCCCTTTTGCATTTAAGCACTTTTTCCTAAATGCACCTTCATTTTATTAGCAAAATGTCCGTTTTTGCCATGTGTTGTTCTTATTCATATGTAACTATACAACAACAATTTCCTCTCCATGTGGACCAGCTGGACTGGAGATCGTTGGTGATGCTCAGGCACTCTGCTTTCTCTTTCACTGTCTGAGCTCTGCACGTTATCTCCTCTCTCTCTTATTTTAGTTTCCACCCCGGTAGATGTGAGCCCGCGCGGTGATCTGATCAGCCTGATGATGAATCGTAGTATTGATAATGATGAAACAAACAAAAAGAACATCATGGATTTTCATGGAGGACGCACTGGCGTCTGATTGGCCCGAGGTGACGGACTGCGGGCCAATCAGAGAGCGCGCTGCGGGAGGCTGCCGCTCCGAGCAACAAGAGAGTTCAGACTTGTTATTGATTGATTTACTGAGACAGGTGTGTCACCTTTAACACCTGAGACACGTGTTTATATATCTGTAACAGATGTGTTTCATCAGGAGGTTTAAAGATGTTATTATTATAAAATATAATCTATCATAAAGAGGAACATGTGATCAGCTGTTTAACATCATCACATCGATCCAGATGTGACTGTTTAATCAGAAATGTCTTTTATTTTCTTTCTTTTTATGGTTTATTATCTTTATTAATAAAGTGCTGCAGCCTGCTGGGCGACATTTTGTGTGTTATTCTCTATAACATGGTGTTAAAATGTCACCAGACAGACAGAATCTAATCTCAGCTAAATATACTGAAGTATATTCAGCACTTTCAGATTATTTGTATGAATATAAGAGTTGTTTTTAATCTGATTGTTCATCAAATAAATGAAATTAAAAGTGCAGATTCAGCTCTGAGGCAGCATGTAATCTGTAAAGTAACTAAAACAGAGTTTTCAATAAATGTAGTGGAGTAAAAAGTTTATATTAGATATTTTAAGTTGAGTCCAGCGTCCTTTACAGTGGATCTCATGCTTCCCTCTTAGGGGGGGGGGACGGGGGGTTGGGGGGCAGGGGGGGGGTCAGCGTGCGTGTTTTCTAGTGCAGGACCATGGTTTTTCTTCACAGAAAACACATGAAGAACAGATTATAAGAAAATCAAATGAATATTCCTGTCACCAATCAGCGTGTCTCCACACGGCACACGTGATGTTCTGGTAAAGCAACACCAGAGGGCGGACATGAGCCCAGCAAGGGGGGTTGATGGTACGAGGGCGCTGGACATACTGTTTTTCCACTGCTGACCTCAGTACACATCAACTTCCTTGTAACGCACAAGTAATGGAGCTTGAATCAGGTGGGGGATGGGGGGGGGGGGGGGGGGGGAGTTGGTGGGGGGGTCGAGGGGGCTACAGTATTGGGAGCTGGAGTGAGTAGGGGGATTGACTTCCAGCTACTTTTGTTAAAACACTGGTTTTAGGTGACTTTACAGATACATACATGCCTCAACATGAACACAGCGAGGGCGACTTTAATTTCTTTATTTGATAAACAATCGAGTACACTAAAAACATCTCTTATATTCATAAACAAATAAATAGCGTGAAAAGTGCTGCGAATATCAACTGAAGTATTTAGTGGTTCTCTGGTTTCTCAATGGAATAGATATATGTCAGGCATAGTACTCTATTATATAATAAGTTGAGTTTTAAATCTTGATTGTTCATGGCAAATAAATGAAAATTACACACACACTGATTCACTCTGAAGGCAGCATTTAATCAGTAAAGGAACTAAAACAGTGTTTTCAACAAATGTAGTGGAGTAAAAAGTCCATATTACAGAAAATCCCGGCAGTAAAGTCCAAATATCCAGGAAGTGTTTTCTGAGTCCAGAGTGGAAACCGTTGTCAGAGGTAATAATCCTGCTCGGGCTCATGTCGCCCTCTGGTGGTTGTTTACAGAACAATCATGATGAACTCTGATTGCTGACAGGAATCTTCACTGATATCTTATAATCTTTCTTCATGGTGTTTCTGTGAAGAAAACAAGGTCCTGCCAGCTCGAAACACACACTGATGGCATGAAGATGACACAGATCCCCAGTAAAGACTGGACTCTAAAAAAACGTAAAATATGAAAAGAATGTCCATTTATTCATCGATTAAATCATCTTTTCATTTTAAGCAGCTTACAGCAATAATTTAGTATATGCAACATGTTTATATTTCGACTTTTAGAATGTGTATTTCCACGATGGTTTGGTCTTCAAATTTCATATGAAGTGGCATTAAAAAAAGGTATTAAAATGTTAAATGTAGTGTTTCTATCTGGCCAGCAGACACTCTGTAAAGTAATGATACATGTTGTTTACTGCAGAGAACTGCTGTCTCTACATCGAGGTTGTATTTACACATTTACTGGTCAGAGTTCAAAGGAAATAAAACCACATGTTATCAGTCAGTCCAAACCCACCGAGGACATCACTCTGACATCACTCGGACAATCACTCTGACATCAACTGAATCTAAAAAAAAAAAAATAGTCAACAATAGTGAGAGGTGTAGACTGTGTTTGAGAGTCAGAGTGAAGAAGAAGCTGACGAAGCGTCCCTCTGCCAGTCTTCATTGACATTCTCCTCCTCCATCAGCCCTTCACCTCCATTTTAGCTCTCTGATCCCAAAGTCACATCAAGATATAATCACAGATTGACCAAACAGCACCGATCAAACAGATTTGATCAGCCATCAGAGGAGTCGGATACAGTTTGTCTTTGATACTGAATTCTCCCTCAGCAGAGGAGACAGACAATTAGAGACTAGCAGCCAATCACAGACAGACACATCAGACGTCCTGATTCTGTAACTCAAAATGACCTTTTGACTATTGACCTCTACTGTTTTCCTCTACTCAGGTCTTTCCGTTCTTGTAGAAGACTCCACACCAGATTCTCCTGTTGTCTGTCTCTTTGGGGTGTTTCAAGGGTCGACTGAGGTCTCCAGTCTTCAGCAGGTTCTTTTCTTCATCTCTGTTCGGATCCTTTGTAATCCTGGTCCCTGTTTTCTCAGGCTGGTACAGATCTGTTCTTCATACAGGAGGACTTGTCCTGTTTGAGCAGTCCCACAACACTGTAGCGTCCTCAGGGCAGGTCATGTGTTCTGAAGGCAGCTGGACAGACTCCTCCCCGCCTCCTCCACCTCCGCCTGGACAACTGAGAGGAAACAAGAAAAGCACATCATCAGCTGTTCAACAGACAGCAGGCCAGCAGATTTTGGAATAACTTTATGGACTGATTACAAAGTAGTAGAGAAAGCTGAAGGACAGAACAGGTGAGACCAGCAGGTAACAGG